>JAAAWM010009737.1:0-27464 GCA_036873465.1 Thinopyrum obtusiflorum
GTTGTTGCGCCCACTCTCCCCTAGAACTGTTTATGCTTTTTGTTAATCTAATGTCGCTGGTAAAATTAAGCAATGCCACTCTCAGAATTAACTACTGAATCTTATTTCAAAACTGCAACACTTGTTAGGGATTGGCGGGATTACCATTTTTGTGGCCGCATGTTTCATCCTCCTTTATTGGCCAGTAATTGATTCCTTTTTTGCCTCTGTTAAAATAGGGATATCTATTCAACTTGTTGCTATTGTGACATTTTGCTTCACTTAATTTTGGTGGAACTGCACAAAATGAGACCGGATTTCCATATATGTGTTGAGATCTCTTTTAGATCCACCTCAGGCGTTGTTTCAAATCTTGGTCTCGAAAGGTCAGTACCTACTTTCCTCAGAATTAACTACTGAATCTTAGTTCAAAACTGCAACACTTGTTAGGGATCGGCGGGAGTACCATTTCTGTTAGGGATCGGCCGGAGTACATGTTTAAGAAATGTATTGTTCAGATAATGTCTCTGTTATTATATATCAGTTACAGTGTTTTACAAATGGTACTATCCTGCTTTGTAGTTCTTTCTACATGTTTAACCAAGGTATTGTTAAGATAATGTCTCTGTTAAAATGAATCAGTCGCATTGTTTTAGGAATGATACTTTTCTGCTTTGTCGTTCTTTATACATGTTGAAACAAGGCATTGTTAAGATAATGTCTCAGTTACTATGAATGAATCACACTGATTGAAAATTGCTACTCTCCTGCTTTGTTTCCCATTAAGATAAGGTAGATCAGTAGATGTTTTTCTTCTGGGAGTACAAGTCATCAACCGTTATTTCTCAGTAATTGTTTCCCTTATACCTTTTGTTGCTTACAGGGATATCAAAATTAAAGCTCGGTTTTATTCCGACTTTGATTTTAGTTGAACTGCACAAAAGGAGCCAATGTGTCTAAGGCAAACTACTGCATTAGTGGGTCCAGTTGGTCTTACCACTTTGCAGAAAGAAGCAGTCACTGTTTGCGCTACATTACACAAGGAATGATCGAGAAGCTTTACAGAGTATTAGTAGACGCTGGTGACATGACTAGTCTGCAGAGATGGCTGCTTTACTTGTGGTTCGGAGGAACACTGGGCAAACAAGTGCCCAAACAAGTACCAAGAAGCCAGGACAGGATTCCAAGTCTGTCAATGTCACTCTAAGCAACAATGATGGGGCATCTGGGTATGGTAATCTGTTTACCGTACTTTCAGTTTGTTAGTCCACCGATTGGTGGGTTGACACTGGGGCCAATATTCATGTGTGTGCTGATGTGTCTTTGTTTTCTGGCAGCATATAAATACAAAATCCACAGGGATGCTCAGCTTGATTTTAGTGGAACTGCACAAAATATTCAGATGGTTCATGTCCTCCATAATAATACTTCATCATGCACAATACATCAAATGGTTCTCTAATCATTCGTCGTCGGGGGGGGGGGGGGGGGGGGGGGGGGGGGGGGGGGGGGGGGGGGGGGGGGGGGGGGGGGGGGGGGGGGGGGGGGGGGGGGGGGGGGGGGGGGGGGGGGGGGGGGGGGGGGGGGGGGGGGGGGGGGGGGGGGGGGGGGGGGGGGGGGGGGGGGGGGGGGGGGGGGGGGGGGGGGGGGGGGGGGGGGGGGGGGGGGGGGGGGGGGGGGGGGGGGGGGGGGGGGGGGGGGGGGGGGGGGGGGGGGGGGGGGGGGGGGGGGGGGGGGGGGGGGGGGGGGGGGGGGGGGGGGGGGGGGGGGGGGGGGGGGGGGGGGGGGGGGGGGGGGGGGGGGGGGGGGGGGGGGGGGGGGGGGGGGGGGGGGGGGGGGGGGGGGGGGGGGGGGGGGGGGGGGGGGGGGGGGGGGGGGGGGGGGGGGGGGGGGGGGGGGGGGGGGGGGGGGGGGGGGGGGGGGGGGGGGGGGGGGGGGGGGGGGGGGGGGGGGGGGGGGGGGGGGGGGGGGGGGGGGGGGGGGGGGGGGGGGGGGGGGGGGGGGGGGGGGGGGGGGGGGGGGGGGGGGGGGGGGGGGGGGGGGGGGGGGGGGGGGGGGGGGGGGGGGGGGGGGGGGGGGGGGGGGGGGGGGGGGGGGGGGGGGGGGGGGGGGGGGGGGGGGGGGGGGGGGGGGGGGGGGGGGGGGGGGGGGGGGGGGGGGGGGGGGGGGGGGGGGGGGGGGGGGGGGGGGGGGGGGGGGGGGGGGGGGGGGGGGGGGGGGGGGGGGGGGGGGGGGGGGGGGGGGGGGGGGGGGGGGGGGGGGGGGGGGGGGGGGGGGGGGGGGGGGGGGGGGGGGGGGGGGGGGGGGGGGGGGGGGGGGGGGGGGGGGGGGGGGGGGGGGGGGGGGGGGGGGGGGGGGGGGGGGGGGGGGGGGGGGGGGGGGGGGGGGGGGGGGGGGGGGGGGGGGGGGGGGGGGGGGGGGGGGGGGGGGGGGGGGGGGGGGGGGGGGGGGGGGGGGGGGGGGGGGGGGGGGGGGGGGGGGGGGGGGGGGGGGGGGGGGGGGGGGGGGGGGGGGGGGGGGGGGGGGGGGGGGGGGGGGGGGGGGGGGGGGGGGGGGGGGGGGGGGGGGGGGGGGGGGGGGGGGGGGGGGGGGGGGGGGGGGGGGGGGGGGGGGGGGGGGGGGGGGGGGGGGGGGGGGGGGGGGGGGGGGGGGGGGGGGGGGGGGGGGGGGGGGGGGGGGGGGGGGGGGGGGGGGGGGGGGGGGGGGGGGGGGGGGGGGGGGGGGGGGGGGGGGGGGGGGGGGGGGGGGGGGGGGGGGGGGGGGGGGGGGGGGGGGGGGGGGGGGGGGGGGGGGGGGGGGGGGGGGGGGGGGGGGGGGGGGGGGGGGGGGGGGGGGGGGGGGGGGGGGGGGGGGGGGGGGGGGGGGGGGGGGGGGGGGGGGGGGGGGGGGGGGGGGGGGGGGGGGGGGGGGGGGGGGGGGGGGGGGGGGGGGGGGGGGGGGGGGGGGGGGGGGGGGGGGGGGGGGGGGGGGGGGGGGGGGGGGGGGGGGGGGGGGGGGGGGGGGGGGGGGGGGGGGGGGGGGGGGGGGGGGGGGGGGGGGGGGGGGGGGGGGGGGGGGGGGGGGGGGGGGGGAATAAGAAAACCACTCCACTATATATTAGTCGTATACACGAGTACTATATGGATGCAGCTTCATTGACTTTAGTGCACCTGCCTTTGGGTTTATGATAGGTGGGCCCAAAATGTGGCTGGCCCACCTGTCATACAGCCAAAAGCAGGTGCAGTTAAGGCACCGGAGCTCAGTCCGTACTACAGTATATATATAAGCTGGAGCCTCAGCGCTTGTTCACTAGGGTTTGCACTCTCCACACTCTCGCCCCACTACATATATATATACACGCTGGAGGCTCAGCGTTCCTTTGCTAGGGTTTGCTATATTCACTGTCTCTCACCATCTTCACCAGATCTAAACAAGACTGCATTGTGGCCTCTGTCTCTCTCACCCCCTCACAGACAGCTGGCGAAGGAGGCGTCCGGATCCCGTCGCACCGGGAAGGGGAGGAGGTGCAGCGTTCACTCTATCGCCTGCGGTGAGGGAGGCAATCCACTGCCGGCTGCGCTTTTCTCTTTCACCTAGCGCCTGTGCAGGAGGGCCACCGACCCCTTCTTCCTTGCTGCCGTACGTAGTGTGAGCAGATCCGACCTCCCGCCGCACGCCTTGCCACATCCCGACGACCCTAAGGTATAAGTTTCTTTGAAACCGTCATTGGTCTAGCTGCATGCTGATCTTTTTTGATTCTGTAGTCGAATCTAGGTCTTGGTTCAAAGAGGAAAGAAGGGTGCGGTGGGGTGGAGCATGAATCCAGGACATGGTTCAATGAGGAAAGGAGGGAGGGAAAGTAGTATAGACTAGCTATCCAGCTGCTTTGTTGGTCGAAAAGGGAAAAAGGGGGTAACCCAGTACACACATCTGTAAGGAATCCAACTCTTTGTTGAAAAGGGAAAGAAACTGGGGGGTCGGGTAGTTTGTGCAGGACTAGATTTGCTGCCCTCACATCGGAAAAAGTTTCAAAGAGAACAAATATGGGACCAACGTAGATATGCTGCTTGGCTACATACTCTGCATCACCCATTTATACGTGTGGACGCACATGGTGCTGGCATGTCCCATGTCCCATCCACATGATCGTGCAGTGTGTTTTGAGATGTTGTGCTACTTGTATTGGTACTGTTTTAAATAAATGTTGAATTGAAGCTATTGTATTGCTCTCTTTTCCCATTAAGTAGGGAACAAAAATGGTACCAACCCAGACATGATGCTTGTTGCTTTGTTACAACAAACTCTGCATCACCCCCTTTATAAGTAGATGGAAGCACATGGTGTTGTTGCGCCCACTCGCCCCTGGAACTGTTTATGCTTTTTCTTAATCTAATGCTGATGGTAAAATTAAGCAATGCCACTCTCAGAATTAACTACTGAACTATTTTAAGAGAATTTCTCTGTTAATATGAATCAATGCAACCGTTTTATAAATGCTACTGTCCTATACTTTGTTTTCCATCAAGATAAGGTAGATGCTTAGATGCTTCTTTTTGTGGCCGCATGTTTCATCCTCCTTTATTGGCAGTAATTGGGGGGGGGGGGGGGGGGGGGGGGGGGGGGGGGGGGGGGGGGGGGGGGGGGGGGGGGGGGGGGGGGGGGGGGGGGGGGGGGGGGGGGGGGGGGGGGGGGGGGGGGGGGGGGGGGGGGGGGGGGGGGGGGGGGGGGGGGGGGGGGGGGGGGGGGGGGGGGGGGGGGGGGGGGGGGGGGGGGGGGGGGGGGGGGGGGGGGGGGGGGGGGGGGGGGGGGGGGGGGGGGGGGGGGGGGGGGGGGGGGGGGGGGGGGGGGGGGGGGGGGGGGGGGGGGGGGGGGGGGGGGGGGGGGGGGGGGGGGGGGGGGGGGGGGGGGGGGGGGGGGGGGGGGGGGGGGGGGGGGGGGGGGGGGGGGGGGGGGGGGGGGGGGGGGGGGGGGGGGGGGGGGGGGGGGGGGGGGGGGGGGGGGGGGGGGGGGGGGGGGGGGGGGGGGGGGGGGGGGGGGGGGGGGGGGGGGGGGGGGGGGGGGGGGGGGGGGGGGGGGGGGGGGGGGGGGGGGGGGGGGGGGGGGGGGGGGGGGGGGGGGGGGGGGGGGGGGGGGGGGGGGGGGGGGGGGGGGGGGGGGGGGGGGGGGGGGGGGGGGGGGGGGGGGGGGGGGGGGGGGGGGGGGGGGGGGGGGGGGGGGGGGGGGGGGGGGGGGGGGGGGGGGGGGGGGGGGGGGGGGGGGGGGGGGGGGGGGGGGGGGGGGGGGGGGGGGGGGGGGGGGGGGGGGGGGGGGGGGGGGGGGGGGGGGGGGGGGGGGGGGGGGGGGGGGGGGGGGGGGGGGGGGGGGGGGGGGGGGGGGGGGGGGGGGGGGGGGGGGGGGGGGGGGGGGGGGGGGGGGGGGGGGGGGGGGGGGGGGGGGGGGGGGGGGGGGGGGGGGGGGGGGGGGGGGGGGGGGGGGGGGGGGGGGGGGGGGGGGGGGGGGGGGGGGGGGGGGGGGGGGGGGGGGGGGGGGGGGGGGGGGGGGGGGGGGGGGGGGGGGGGGGGGGGGGGGGGGGGGGGGGGGGGGGGGGGGGGGGGGGGGGGGGGGGGGGGGGGGGGGGGGGGGGGGGGGGGGGGGGGGGGGGGGGGGGGGGGGGGGGGGGGGGGGGGGGGGGGGGGGGGGGGGGGGGGGGGGGGGGGGGGGGGGGGGGGGGGGGGGGGGGGGGGGGGGGGGGGGGGGGGGGGGGGGGGGGGGGGGGGGGGGGGGGGGGGGGGGGGGGGGGGGGGGGGGGGGGGGGGGGGGGGGGGGGGGGGGGGGGGGGGGGGGGGGGGGGGGGGGGGGGGGGGGGGGGGGGGGGGGGGGGGGGGGGGGGGGGGGGGGGGGGGGGGGGGGGGGGGGGGGGGGGGGGGGGGGGGGGGGGGGGGGGGGGGGGGGGGGGGGGGGGGGGGGGGGGGGGGGGGGGGGGGGGGGGGGGGGGGGGGGGGGGGGGGGGGGGGGGGGGGGGGGGGGGGGGGGGGGGGGGGGGGGGGGGGGGGGGGGGGGGGGGGGGGGGGGGGGGGGGGGGGGGGGGGGGGGGGGGGGGGGGGGGGGGGGGGGGGGGGGGGGGGGGGGGGGGGGGGGGGGGGGGGGGGGGGGGGGGGGGGGGGGGGGGGGGGGGGGGGGGGGGGGGGGGGGGGGGGGGGGGGGGGGGGGGGGGGGGGGGGGGGGGGGGGGGGGGGGGGGGGGGGGGGGGGGGGGGGGGGGGGGGGGGGGGGGGGGGGGGGGGGGGGGGGGGGGGGGGGGGGGGGGGGGGGGGGGGGGGGGGGGGGGGGGGGGGGGGGGGGGGGGGGGGGGGGGGGGGGGGGGGGGGGGGGGGGGGGGGGGGGGGGGGGGGGGGGGGGGGGGGGGGGGGGGGGGGGGGGGGGGGGGGGGGGGGGGGGGGGGGGGGGGGGGGGGGGGGGGGGGGGGGGGGGGGGGGGGGGGGGGGGGGGGGGGGGGGGGGGGGGGGGGGGGGGGGGGGGGGGGGGGGGGGGGGGGGGGGGGGGGGGGGGGGGGGGGGGGGGGGGGGGGGGGGGGGGGGGGGGGGGGGGGGGGGGGGGGGGGGGGGGGGGGGGGGGGGGGGGGGGGGGGGGGGGGGGGGGGGGGGGGGGGGGGGGGGGGGGGGGGGGGGGGGGGGGGGGGGGGGGGGGGGGGGGGGGGGGGGGGGGGGGGGGGGGGGGGGGGGGGGGGGGGGGGGGGGGGGGGGGGGGGGGGGGGGGGGGGGGGGGGGGGGGGGGGGGGGGGGGGGGGGGGGGGGGGGGGGGGGGGGGGGGGGGGGGGGGGGGGGGGGGGGGGGGGGGGGGGGGGGGGGGGGGGGGGGGGGGGGGGGGGGGGGGGGGGGGGGGGGGGGGGGGGGGGGGGGGGGGGGGGGGGGGGGGGGGGGGGGGGGGGGGGGGGGGGGGCTAGCCCAGCTATACGTTTTTTGAGGAATACCCAGGCAAGGTCAACTTGTTATTCTCCGCCCCGCTGGGCTGCAAATCTTTCCTAGGAGGGATGCATTAGGCTTAACAGGAAAATGGGCTTTAAAAAATAATAAATGGGATGTAATTATAAAAACTGGGCAGTAACTATAAAAAATGCACCAAGCACGGAATTAGTTTATAAAATATTATTTATGGATTTTGAAAATCTTAATTTTTAATTGTTGCACGCGCAATGTTTTGTTAGATTTTTACGTAATACAAACTTATATTTAATCTGACTAGAAATTTCGGGATAAAAATATTTCGGATCCCATCAAAATGTGGGAAATTTTTATTGAATTCTGTCTTGAACGGTTGGTTGAAATTATTAATCGTTGAAAATAGGCTGTACTTTTAACAAACTGTAAATGGGCTGTAGTAAATTCCATTAGAATTCAAAAATGGGCTGTACATTCTTACAAATCGCAAATGGGCTATAAGGTCTTTCCCACACACTTGTGGGCCTACTAAGTTGACGCGTCCCCTAAAAAAAAGAAGTTGACGCGTATGCAAGGCTTTGTCAACTTATTATAGTCAACACACGGTTCTAGCAGCAGTGGCCTTTGGATGTCCATCCAACGGATGCCGTGCTTCTTCTTCAATCTCGGATATTCTAGCTTCAACCGCCCAAAAAATGATTCCTCCCCCTGACATCTGGGGCGCACCGTTTCGGAAGCTGACCTGTGGGCCTACTAAGTTGACGCGTACCAAGGGCTTTGTCAACTTAGTCAATATGAACGATTCTAGCTGCAGTGACCGTATGATGTCCATCCAACGGCCGTAGTGCTTCTTCAACCTCTGGTCTTCTTGCTCCAGCCGCCCAAAGGAGCGCTGGTCGTGCCATGTGCTCCTGCCTCCCGTGGCCGGCTGTGATGCCGCGGAGGCCTCACCGCCCCCTACTACTCCCACCGCTGGCCAGGCCATCCCTCTACTCACCCACACCCCCTGTTATTCCGCGGCGATGGCAGCCTCACACCGCAGCCGAACCAGTGAACCCTCGTACTCCTCTCCGCGCGGGCTTCCACTGCCGCGTCTTCCCCGGCTCCGCGTCGTCCCCTTCCTAGGCCTCGCCGTCGTCCACCGCCCTGGTGCTCTCAGCGCGGCATGGTCAACGTGGTCAAGGAACGGCTTCCATCGGACGTGGACTGTACGTCGAGAGGCTGACAGATGGGTCCACGACGGCAGCAAGGAAGTGCCTCCTTATTACGCGGAAAATAATGATTCCTCCACCTGATAGCAGGGACCCACCGGACGGGCCACCGTATTTCGCAAAAAAAATTTGCCCCCTGACTGCTGGGACCCACCGAACGGGCCACCGTATTGCGTGAAAAAAACGTTCTCCCCGCTGTCAGCTCGGACCCACCGGAAGTGCCTCCTTATTACGCACAAAAAAATGAATACTCCCCCTGCTGGTTGGGACCCACCTTGGTGGGAGGCTGACTTGTGGGCCTACTAAGTTGACGGGGATGGAGTGCTTTGTCAACTTAGTCAATATGAACGATTCTAGCTCCAGTGACCGTACGATGTCCATCCAACGGCCGTAGTGCTTCTTCAACCTCTGGTCTTGTTGCTCCAGCCGCCCAAAGCAGCGCCGGTCGTGCCGCATGCTCCTGCCTCCCTGACTGCTGGGACCCACCAGCTACATCTTCGCACGCAAGGAAGTGCGTCCGGGCAAAAAACAAAAAAAAACGATTCGCCCCCTGACTGCTGGGACCCACCAGCTACATCTTCGCAGGCAAGGAAGTGCCTGACAGTCGGGACCCACCTGGTCGAAGCGTACGTAGCGTTGTCATTCTGGTTGCGAACGTGTACGTACATACTGGTCGATGTAGAGGCGCGCACGTGTCGTAGTAGAGGCGCACACGTAGCATGTACATGTACGTACAACGGCCAGGGTGCAAGAAAGTAAATACGGCCACGTACGTACATACGGGCGGGGTCTCGAACGCCTACTCGCGCGTACGTACGGCCAGGGCTCGTGTACATGGCTGGGTCGGAACAGAGAAACAGCGCCGTCGTCGTGTTCATGGGGAGGCAATGGAATGCGTCCTGTTCATCGGGAGGAAACGGAACGCGTGGGAGCCAACCGGCTTGGACGGAACAGGGGGGGGGGGGGGGGGGGGGGGGGGGGGGGGGGGGGGGGGGGGGGGGGGGGGGGGGGGGGGGGGGGGGGGGGGGGGGGGGGGGGGGGGGGGGGGGGGGGGGGGGGGGGGGGGGGGGGGGGGGGGGGGGGGGGGGGGGGGGGGGGGGGGGGGGGGGGGGGGGGGGGGGGGGGGGGGGGGGGGGGGGGGGGGGGGGGGGGGGGGGGGGGGGGGGGGGGGGGGGGGGGGGGGGGGGGGGGGGGGGGGGGGGGGGGGGGGGGGGGGGGGGGGGGGGGGGGGGGGGGGGGGGGGGGGGGGGGGGGGGGGGGGGGGGGGGGGGGGGGGGGGGGGGGGGGGGGGGGGGGGGGGGGGGGGGGGGGGGGGGGGGGGGGGGGGGGGGGGGGGGGGGGGGGGGGGGGGGGGGGGGGGGGGGGGGGGGGGGGGGGGGGGGGGGGGGGGGGGGGGCCCTCTCCACGGGCTCCTATTCAACCACCCCTCCACGGGCTACTGTTCATCCTGCCCTCCACCGTCTACTGTTCATTCTGCCCTCCACGGGGTGGTCCTGTTCATCCTGCCCTCCACGGGGTCCTGTTCATCCAGCCCCAACCGGCTCGAACGATCGGGGTCCTGTTCATCCACCCCCACTGGGAACTGTTCATCCAAACCCCCCAGCAACGCTTACTGTTCATCCAGAGGCAACGCCACAGGGTCCTGTTCATCCACCCCACCGGGAACTGTTCATCCAACCCCCCCCAGCAACGCTCACTGTTCATCCAGAGGCAGCATCGATCGGCTTCAGTTAGCAGCAGTAGCGAAGGAATCGCTCGATCGGGTTCAGTTAACAGCCATCGATCGATCGCTCGGGTTCAGTAACGCATAGCCTGCAGTGCAATCGCTCGGGTTCAGTTAGAGCCCAACGCCTCGCTCGGGTTCAGTTAGAGCCCAACGCTTCGCACACACGCGCGTACGTACGAGAGAAACGCGCATCGCTCGGCCCCCGACCACCCACCGTAACCGGGGACACCTAGATATTTTCCGCGCCCTCGCTTCTACCACGGTTTTTTCCGTCATGGACGGCCCAAAGAATGTCATGCAGCTGCGTCTCCGGCCCGCCCAGGACGGAAAGCCCATTTTCTATCATGATTTTTTGTCATAGAAGTAGGACCCCACCACATCTATGATGATACCGGGTTTTGTCACAATTATTGTCATAGAAGTGTCATAAGTATGACAGAAAAGATTTTCGTTCGGCCCAAAATGTCACGGCTGTGTCTTTTTTTTGTAGTGTCAAGACCTTTTTCTGGCGCCGTTGCCGGGGAGTCATAGCGTGGGGTGAATATTCTCGTGTGTGCTTGTTTGCTTTATCACTAAGTAATTTTTATTTGCTGTTCTTAGTTGTTTTATATCTTTAGTTATGGATATAGAACACGAAATACCAAAAAAATTAGGTTTACTTGCTACTCATGGAGATGGGGAACCTCCTAAAACCCTCGATGATCATTATGTGAAAGATATTATGTACTACTTTGATAATCCCGAGAAAACCCCATTCAATCTTGTAATGGGAGACACGTTGGATCAACGCGAATACTTTAGGGATTATCGCTTGACTCAAAAAGGGAAACTATTATGGGATCAAATTTATATGTTGAAGTGGTATGCTAGGCAACTATGCTTGAGATATGATTATACTTGTTGCTCTAGGATGAAGTCTCCACACCTTCCCTTTTCATGCAAATTTAATGATAATGAAACCTTGGCTTCTTATGCTAGAGGTATATATGATTACTATGATGTAGAACAAATAGAAGAATTTGTTGCTTTTATGGGTGCTTATGAAATTGAATCTGTATTTAAAGAGTGTGAAAATCTTTATGATGCTGTTTATGGACCTGAAAATTTAGCTATCCTTAAATATTGCTATGAGAATTATGAATACAATGCCGATATTGATGCATTTATTGAGAAAGTCTCCGCTGTCCAAGAAGAGACTAATATTCTGCAGGAGTCTATGGAAGAAGAAATTGATGAAACTGTGAGCTCATTGGATGAAAAAGATGAGGAGGAGAGTGAAGAACAAAAGGAGGAAGAGCAGATTGATCACCCGTGCCCACCTTCTAATGAGAGTAACTCTTCAACTCATACATTGTTTAATTTCCCTTCGTGCTTATCGAAGGATGATTGCTATGATGATTGTTATGATCCCGTTGATTCTCTTGAAATATCCCTTTTTGATGATGCTTGCTATGCTTGTGGCCAAGATGCCAATATGAATTATGCTTATGGAGATGAACTTGCTATAGTTCCTTATGTTAAACATGAAATTGTTGCTATTGCACCCACGCATGATAGTCCTATTATCTTTTTGAATTCTCCAAACTACACTATATCGGAGAAGTTTGCCCTTATTAAGGATTATATTGATGGGTTGCCTTTTACCGTTGCACATGATGATTTTGATGAATATAATATGCATGTGCTTGCTGCTCCTACTTGCAATTATTATGAGAGAGGAACTACATCTCCACCTCTCTATGTTTCCCGCGTGATAAAATTGCAAGAAACTGTTTATACTATGCATTGGCCTTTACTTTGTGTGCATGAATTGTTCTTTTATGACATGCCGATGCATAGGAAGAGAGTTAGACTTTGTTGTTGCATGATATATGTTACTTCGTGCTCACTACTAAATTACAAATCATTGTTAATTAAAATTGGCTTTGATATACCTTGGGATCCGGGTGGATCCATTACTTGAGCACTATATGCCTAGCTTAATGGCTTTAAAGAAAGCGCTGCCAGGGAGACAACCCGGAAGTTTTAAAGAGTCATTTATTTCTGTTGTGTGCTTTTATAAGGTTTAAAATAAAAAAAATAATGTGCCAAGGTTTGCCTTTAGGATGTTTACAATGCTTGTTGGTTTGTGCGGTGCAGGACAGAAACTTTGGCTGTAGTGCACAATTTTACATTTTTTACTGGAACGTCAAATGCTTCTGAAACTTTTTGCACTGTCTTTATATACAAATTATTTATTTTTCCTAATTTTGTCAGAATTTTTGAAGTACCAGAAGTATGGTGAATGTTCATATTATTACAGACTGTTCTGTTTAAAACAGATTCTGTTTTTGATGCATAGTTTGCTTGTTTTGATGAAACTATCAATTTCTATCAGTGGATTAAGCCATGGAAAAGTTATATTACAGTAGCTATAATGCAAAAACAAAATATGAATTGGTTTGCAACAGTACTTAGAGTAGTGATTTGCTTTATTATACTAACGGATCTTATCGAGTTTTCTGTTGAGTTTTGTGTGGATGAAGTGTTCGAAGATCGAGGAGGTCTCGATGTGAGGAGAAGGAGGAGAGGCAAGAGCTCAAGCTTGGGGATGCCCAAGGCACCCCAAGTAAATATTCAAGGAGACTCAAGCGTCTAAGCTTGGGGATGCCCTGGAAGGCATCCCATCTTTCTTCAACAAATATCGGTATGTTTTCGGATTCGTTTCGTTCATGCGATATGTGCAAATCTTGGAGCGTCTTTTGCATTTAGTTTTCACTTTTCTTTTATGCACCATGCTGGTATGATATAGTCATTGGTTGATTTATAGAATGATCATTGCACTTCACTTATATCTTTTGAGTATGGCTTTATAGAATGCTTCATGTGCTTCACTTATATCATTTGAAGTTTGGATTGCCTGTTTCTCTTCACATAGAAAACCGCCATTTGTAGAATGATCTTTTGCTTCACTTATATTTGTTAGAGCATGGGCATATATTTTGTATAAAGGATTAAACTCTCTTGCTTCACTTATATCTATTTAGAGAGTTGACAAGAATGGTTAGTCATAAAATCCTACATAAAACTTGTAGATCACTGAATATGATATGTTTGATTCCTTGCAATAGTTTTGCGATATAAAGATAGTGATATTAGAGTCATGCTAGTGGGTAGTTGTGGATTGTAGAAATACTTGTGTTGAAGTTTGTGATTCCCGTAGCATGCACGTATGGTGAACCGTTATGTAACGAAGTTGGAGCATGATGTATTTATTGATTGTCTTCCTTATGAGTGGCGGTCGGGGACGAGCGATGGTCTTTTCCTACCAATCTATCCCCCTAGGGGCATGCGTAGTAGTACTTTGCTTCAAGGGCTAATAAACTTTTGCAATAAGTATATGAGTTCTTTATGACTAATGTGAGTCCATGGATTATACGCACTCTCACCCTTCCATCATTGCTAGCCTCTTCGGTACCGTGCATTGCCCTTTCTCACCTCGAGAGTTGGTGCAAACTTCGCCAGTGCATCCAAACCCCGTGATATGATACGCTCTATCACACATAAACCTCCTTATATCTTCCTCAAAACAGCCACCGTACCTACCTATCATGGCATTTCCATAGCCATTCCGAGATATATTGCCATGCAACTTCCATCATCATCATATACATGACTTGAGCTTTTATTGTCATATTGCTTTGCATGATCGTAATAAAGCTAGCATGATGTTTTCATGGCTTGTCCATTTTTTGATGTCATTGCTACGCTAGATCATTGCACATCCCGGTACACCGCCGGAGGCATTCATATAGAGTCGTATCTTTGTTCTAGTATCGAGTTGTAATATTGAGTTGTAAGTAAATAAAAGTGTGATGATCATCATTATTAGAGCATTGCCCAAAAAAAGGGAGGAGAGGCCAAAGAAGCCTAAATAAAAAAAGGGGGGCCAAAGAAGCCCGCAAAAAAAGAGAGAAAAAAAGAGAAAGGGGCAATGTTACTATCCTTTTACCACACTTGTGCTTCAGAGTAGCACCATGTTCTTCATATAGAGAGTCTCTTGAGTTATCACTTTCATATACTAGTGGGAATTTTCATTATAGAACTTGGCTTGTATATTCCAATGATGGGCTTCCTCAAATGCCCGAGGTCTTCATGAGCAAGAAAGTTGGATGCACACCCACTTAGTTTTCAGTTTGAGCTTTCATACACTTATAGCTCTAGTGCATCCGTTGCATGGCAATCCCTACTCCTCGCATTGACATCAATTGATGGGCATCTCCATAGCCCACTGATTAGCCGCGTCGATGTGAGACTTTCTCCCTTTTTTGTCTTCTCACATAACCCCTATCATCATACTCTATTCCACCCATAGTGCTATGTCCATGGCTTGCGCTCATGTATTGCGTGAGGGTTGAAAAGGCTGAAGCACGTTAAAAAGTATGAACCAATTGCTCGGCTTGTCATCAGGGTTGTGCATGATTTGAATGCTTTGTGTGGTGAAGATGGAGCATAGCCAGACTATATGATTTTGTAGGGATGAGCTTTATTTGGCTATGTTATTTTGATAAGACATAATTTCTTGGTTAGTATGCTTGAAGTATTATTGTCTTAATGTCAAATGATAGACTATTGCTTTGAATCACTTGTGTCTTAATATTCATGCCATGATTAGATTACATGATCAAGATTATGCTAGGTAGCATTCTACATCAATTTTTTTTTATCATTTACCTACTCGAGGACGAGCAGGAATTAAGCTTAGGGATGCTGATACGTCTCCGTCGTATCTATAATTTTTGATTGTTACATGCCAATATTATACAACTTTCATATACTTTTGGCAACTTTTTATACTATTTTTGGGACTAACATATTGATCCAGTGCCCAGTGCCAGTTCCTGTATGTTGCATATTTTTGTTTCGCAGAAACCCCATATCAAACGGAGTCCAAACGGGATAAAAACGGACGGAGAATATTTTTGGAATATTTGTGAAATATGGGAAGAAGAATCAACGCGAGAAGGTGCCCGAGGGGGCCACGATGCAGGGGGCGCGCCCCTGACCCTCGTGGGCCCCCCGTAAGGCGGTTGCTGCTCTTCTTTGGCTGCAAGAAAGCTAATTTTCGGAGAAAAATCTGGGTGAAGGTTTCAATCCAATCGGAGTTACGGATCTCCGGATATATAAGAAACGGTGAAAGGGCAGAATCCCAGAACGCAGAAATAGAGAGAGACAGAGAGACAGATCCAATCTCGGAGGGGCTCTCGCCCCTCCCATGCCATGGAGACCATGGACCAGAGGGGAAACCCTTCTCCCATCTAGGGAGAAGGTCAAGGAAGAAGAATAAGGAGGGGGGCTCTCTCCCCCTCGCTTCCGGTGGCACCGGAGTGCCGCCGGGGCCATCATCATCACCGCAATCTTCACCAACAACTTCACCGCCGTCATCACCAACTCTTCCCCCCTCTATGCAGCGGTGTAACCCCTCTTTTACCCGCTGTACTCTCTACTTAAACATGGTGCTCAACGCTATATATTATTTCCCAATGATGTATGGCTATCCTATGATGTTTGAGTTGATCCGTTTTGTCCTATGGGTTAATTGATGATCATGATTGGTTTGAGTTGCATGTTTTATTATTGGTGCTGTCCTATGGTGCTCTTCGTGTCACGCAAGCATGAGGGATCCCTGCTGTAGGGTTTGCAATATGTTCATGATTTGCTTATGGTGGGTGGCGTGAGTGACAGAAGCATTTACCCGAGTAAGTAGGTTGTTTGCGTATGGGAGTAAAGAGGACTTGATACTTTAATGCTATGGTTGGGTTTTACCTTAATGATCTTTAGTAGTTGCGGATGCTTGCTAGAGTTCCAATCATAAGTGCATATGATCCAAGAAGAGAAAGTATGTTAGCTTATGCCTCTCCCTCAAATAAAATTGCAATAGTGATTACCGGTCTAGTTATCGATTGCCTAGGGACAAATAATTTTCTCGTGACAAAAAACTCTTTACTAAAACTAACTTAGTTGTGTCTTTATCTAAACAACCCCTACTTTTTATTTACACGCTCTTTATTATCTTGCAAACCTATCTAACAACACCTACAAAGTACTTCTACTTTCATACTTGTTCTAGGTAAAGCGAACGTCAAGCGTGCGTAGAGTTGTATCGGTGGTCGATAGAACTTGAGGGAATATTTGTTCTACCTTTAGCTCCTCGTTGGGTTCGACACTCTTACTTATCGAAAGAGGCTACAATTGATCCCCTATACTTGTGGGTTATCAGGGCGGCGCCCCCTCCTTCCTTCTCTTCTCTTTTCCCTTTCCTTCTCTCCTACTCCTACTACATGGAAGGGGGGAATCCTACTCCGGTTGGGAGTAGGACTCCCCAGGGCACGCCATAGAGAGGGCCGGCCCCTCCCCTCCTCCACTCCTTTATATACAGGGGAGGGGGCACCCCATAGACACAACAATTGATCATTGATCTCTTCGCCGTGTGCGGTGCCCCCCTCCACCATAATCCACCTCGGTCATATCGTAGCGGTGCTTAGGCGAAGCCCTGCGTCGATAGCATCATCATTACCGTCATCACCCGTCGTGCTGACGGAACTCTCCCTCGAAGCTCTGCTGGATCGGAGTTCGTGGGACGTCATCGAGCTGAACATGTGCTGAACTCAGAGGTGCCGTGCGTTCGGTACTTGGATCGGTCGGATCGTGAAGACGTACGACTACATCAACCGCGTTGTTATAACGCTTCCGCTTACGGTCTACGAGGGTACGTAGACACACTCTCCCCTCTCGTTGCTATGCATCACCATGATCTTGCGTGTGCGTAGGAAAATTTTGAAATTACTACGTTCCCCAACAAAGGGGGAAGGAGAGGCAGAAGGAGAAGGAAAGGGGGGCCGCACCCCTCCCCTAGTCCTATTCGGACTCCCCATGGGGGGCGCAACCCCCTTGTGGGCTGCCTTGCCTCCCTCCTATGGCCCATATGGCCCATATCTTCCCTCCGGGGGTTCCGGTACCCCCCGGTACTCCGATTCATACCCGATACATTCCGAAACACTTCCGGTGTCCGAATACTATCATCCAATATTATATCAATCTTTACCTCTCGACCATTTCGAGACTCCTCGTCATGTCTGTGATCTCATCCGGGACTCCGAACAATCTTCGGTAACCAAAACACATAACTCATAATACAAATCGTCATCGAACGTTAAGTGTGCGGACCCTACGGGTTCAAGAACTATGTAGACATGACCGAGACACATCTCCGGTCAATAACCAACAGCGAAACCTGAATGCTCATATTGGTTCCTACATATTCTACGAAGATCTTTATCGGTCAAACCGCAATGACAACATACATCATTCCCTTTGAGATATGTTACTTGCCCGAGATTCGATCGCCGGTATATTCATACCTAGTTCAATCTCGTCACCGGCAAGTCTCTTTACTTGTTCCGTAATACATCATCCCGCAACTAACTCATTAATCACATTGCTTGCAAGGCTTATCATGATGTGTATTACCGAGAGGGCCCAGAGATACCTCTCCGATACTCGGAGTGACAAATCCTAATCTCGATCTATGCCAACCCAACAAACACCTTCGGAGATACCTGTAGAGCATCTTTATGATCACCCAGTTACGTTGTGACGTTTGATAGCACACAAGGTATTCCTCCGGTATTCGGGAGTTGCATAATCTCATAGCCAAAGGAATATGTATAAGTCATGAAGAAAGCAATAGCAATAAAACTTAACGATCATTATGCTATGCTAACGGACGGGTCTTGTCCATCACATCATTGTCCTAATGATGTGATCCCGTTCATCAAATGATAACACATGTCTATGGTTAGGAAACTTAACCATCTTTGATTAACGAACTAGTCTAGTAGAGGCATACTAGGGACACTATTTATTGTCTATGTATTCACACATGCATCAAGTTTTCGGTTAATAGAATTCTAGCATGAATAATAAACATTTATCATGATATAAGGAAATATAAATAACAACTTTATTATTGCCTCTAGGGCGTATTTCCTTCACTACTCACACATCATCGGAAGGGCAACAAGGTTGATGTAGAGGCCCTCCGTGATCGAATCCCCCTCCGGAAGAGTACCGGAACAGGTCTCCAGATGGGATCTCACGAGGATAGAAACTCTCGCCGGAGGAAAAGTATTTTTGGTGTGCCCTCTGGTATACGGGGAATATTTGGGTATTTATAGAGTTGAGATTACGGCTGGAGAGGCATTAGGGGGCCCACAAGCCTGGGGGGCGCACCACCCCTAGGGCGTGCCTCCTGAGCTTGTCGCCAACTGGTGGCCCCTCTGACCCCCTCCTGAAGGTTCCTCGGTGTCTTCTGGTCCAAGAAAAATTCTCAAAAGTTTGGTTCCGTTTGGACTCTGTTTGTATTGATTTTCTGTAAAAGACAAAAACAAGAAAAAAATAGCAACTAACACTTGGCACTAGGTTAATAGGTTAGTGCGAAAAATGATATAAAATAGCATAATAATGCATATAAAACATCCAAGATGGATAATATAATAGCATGGAACAATAAAAAAAATATAGATACGTTGGAGACGTATCAAACATCCCCAAGCTTAATTCCTACTCGTCATCGAGTAGCTGAATGATAAAAACAGAATTTTTGATGTGGAATGCTACCTAACATGTTTATCATGTAATCTTTCTTTATGTGGCATGAATATTCAGATCCGTAAGATTCAAAACAAAAGTTTAATATTGACATAAAAACAATAATACTTCAAGCATACTAAAAAGCAATCATGTCTTCTCAAAATATCATGGCTAAAGAAAGTTATCCCTACAAAATCATATAATCTTGTCTTGCTCTATCTTCTTAACACAGAGTATTTATCGTGCACAAGCCGATGACAAGCCAAGCAATTGGTTCATACTTTTTAATGCTCTTAAGCTTTTCCAACTCTCACACAATACATGAGTGTGAGCCATGGATATAGCACTATGGGTGGAATAGAATATGATGGTGGAGGTGTTTGACACAAAAAAAAAATAAACGTGCGGGCGTGCCAGTGTACAAAGTACACAAAGAAAAGGCATAGGGAAATATGTATTTATTAATCTCATGCCGAGAAACAAAATTACAAAGTCCCTATTAAGGATGCACTCCATGGCCTGCTGGCGCGGCCAAAGTGACTTCGGGGATGTGAGGTTCTGGTTCACGGGGCCTCGGAAAGCTCCTGCTTAATTACGTCCGCGAGTCAAGCTCGCGAACTACCTTCGAATAAGCTGCTGCAATGGTCGTCGTCTTCTAGTCTCATCTTCTCCGTGAGGTTGGTGTAGATGGTGGTGATGTGGCGATGAAGTGGAAGGAACGATACACCCGTCGCTCCGGCGATGCTTGGCCATGTCCCTCCGACGCGTCGATGTCCGATGATGAAGATGTGGGTGGCCTTCGCCTCGTCGGCGCCTGGCCTGGTGATGTCCACCTTGTCGGTGTCGGACTGGATGATTTAACATTGCCTCGTCGGCATGTCAAGTAGTAGTTTGCTTCATCGGATAAAGACATGTCGGTGGAGTATAGCTTCGCCTCGTTGGCGCTAGGATGATGTTGATGATGTGCGTCAGTGTGGGTGTTGGAGTAGACTTGGGCAGCATCGCCCACTCAACAAGTGTGTCGGTGTAGCCAGCAGCCTTGTCGAGCCGAGAGTTGGCACGGACGAAGCCCATCGATGGGCCGTGTCCGCGACAATGCAGACGAAGCCTGCTTTGCACGAGCTCTATGGCGGTGGCCATGTACATGTCTCATTGCCCTGGCCGAGCTCCGTATCGATGGAGGCATAGACGACGCCCCTCCTTGGGGACGCTCGATGCATCGGAGGTGTAGACGGCGCCCCGCCGATACATCATCGTCACAAGTGAAGGGCGCGTCGAGGGCTGCGCATGAGCGGCAGTCCAAGCACGTCGTCTCCGGTAGTGAGTCCGACATGAAGGAATCTCCGGGGGTTGCACACGAGAGGCAGCCCCGGCGTCGTCGTCTTGAAGGCAGTCATTGGTGGAGAGTGCACCAGGAGCTACGAGGCCCCGGCGTCGTATTTGTCGTCGTCCTCACGGGAGTCGCCGGTGGAGTGCATCGGGGGCTACCAGGCCCCGGCGTCGTTGTTGTCGTCCTCGCGGGAGTCACCGGTGGAGTGCACCGGGGGCTACCCGGCCCCGGTGTCGTCGTCGTTTTCCTTGCGGGAGTCGCCGGTGAAGAGTGCACCTGGCGCTACTAGGCCCCGGCACGTCATCGTCGTTCTCGCGTGAGTCGCCGATGGAGAGTGCACCGGGGGTTATAAGGCCCCGGCGCATCGTCATAGTCCTCGCGGGAGTCGCCGGTGATGGGCCGGCGTGAAGGATCGCCGGGGGCTGCACACGAAACGGCAACCCCAGCCCGTTATCGCCGGTGATGAGTCCGGTGAAGGATCGTCGGGGGCTGCGCATGAACAGCGACTACGGCGCGTCCTCGCCGGTGATGGGTCTGGCGTGAAGGGATTGTCGGGGGCTGCACATGAACGGCAACCCCGGCGCGTCGTCGCCGGTGATGGGTCCGACATGATGGGGCTGCATATGAAACGACAGCCCTGGCACATCATCGCCGGTGATGAGTTCGGCGCGAAGGATCACCGGGGGCTGCACATGAATAGCGACCACGGCGCGTCATCACCAGTGATGAGTCCGGCGTGAAGGATCGCCATGGGCTGCACACGAAAGGCCACCCCGATGCGTCATCGACGGTGATGGGTCCGGCGTGATGTTTGTCGCCGAGGGCTGCACATGAAATGGCAACCCCGGCGCGTCGTCTTCAAGAACGAGGGCCGATGGCGGTAGCCAGCTTCATCTTCGGCCATGTGGCTGCACCTCCAGACGCCACCATCGGGATGTAGAGAGAGAAGGGGGAAGAGAGATCGAAGTTGGTTCTCACCTTCCCTTCCCGGCCGCCTGCACGAGAAGGAAGACAAGCGCACGTCTGGCCGTGTCGTGCTGAAGTTCCTCCACCTTGGTGCGGGTTTCTTGGCTAGATGCAAGCCAATACCCACATACGCTGGCTCCTCCTGGATGCGGGAGTCCCCGGGCTCTCCTAGGTCCGTCCTCCAGCGCCCGAGCTTCCGCTGGACAGCACCAGGCCGCGCATGTGTTTCCGGCAAGCGCGCTGGCGCATCCTTCTGGTCTGCTCGATGCGTCTCCGTCTGCCCGTGCCCATGCGCTGCAGGTGCTAGACAGGACCGCCGAGCCGCCTACGTGTTGCCGAGCGAGCGCGTCTCCGCTGGGCGACTCCCCTTCTCCTGTATGACACAACGATAATCCTACATCTACGTAGGGGCTACGAAGACTAACATAACTTTCCTAACTACTTAACTTCGCCCCCCTGATTTTCAGGAGGGTGGGGCGTTTCATCCTCCTACCTCTAATTTTGTTGGTCCACCTGGCACATTACGTAAAACACGTAAGTACTTTTACGTAGGTGTAGCATTACCCTTAAATACAGGATTGACCAAAAACAAAAGAAGTTAGTCAGCGGGGCTTGCTCCCCGTCCGTGAGCTCTCGGCTAGATGCAAGCCAGTGTCTCATACGCAAGCCTCCTGGTGCGTGTCTCCAGCTGCATGAGCTCTCACGGCACCTCCGAGCCCTCCTTGGCACACGTCGTCGCTGCTGGAGAAGACCTGCCCGGCAAGCGTGCCGCCGCCGTGGGCGCGTCCTCGCCTACGGGTCCCCTCAAGGCTCCGCATGTCGACACTGCCGCCATGGGGCGCCTCGTCCCTTCCTCTTCCATTGGCTTGGGACTTCGCTTTATATAGGTGGTAGGAGCCGGGAGATAAGCTAGGGCTCCGGTGGTTGGGCACCACGCAACTTACAACCCAGTGGGACCTAGTTCTCCTCCCATCTTTGTTGCGCAACAATGGTCGTTGAATTCGTCTTCAAGATCTTCTCCAACAACATGAGATGGTGCCAATCCATGAGTGCAATTTAATTTGCCTCATAATAGTCAAGCTTCGGAGGCCAAGTTCCTGTCCCTAGATGTTGCCATTGTCTGGGGGCAATTCCTTGCTCCTATGTCATGGAGGTGACGTCTATGCATAAAGGTGGACCTAAGGAGCAGGGGGCATACTTTGTCTTCAAACGACATCGTCAGGCTGCTGCTGTGCAGCCTGCTAGCATACTCCCGGCCCCACGTCGGGTTGGCACCGATGCAAGGCGGCCGCGTCGGACCATCGGACCACACCTTGCCAGTGTACTCTCGGCCCCTATGTCGGGGCCTCTTTGGGCTGTCGGCGCATAGCTCGCCGGCGTACTCCTGACTCCTATGTCGGGATCAAACTTGGAAGACGGCGTCGTCGAGCTGCTGGCGTGCAGCTTGTCGGCGTCCTCCCGACCCTACGTTGGGGCCGACACCGATGAAAGGCGGCCGCGTCGGACCACTGGACCGCACCTTGCCGGTGTACTCTCGGCTCCTATGTCGGGGCCTCCTTGGGTTGTCGGCACACAGCTCGCCGGCGTACTCCTTACTCCTATGTCAGGATCAAACATGGAAGACAGCGTCGTTGAGCTTCTGGCGTGTAGCTTGTCAGCGTCCTCCCGGCCCTATGTTGGGGGCCGACACCGGTGAAAGGCGGTCGCGTCGGACCACTGGACCGCACCTTGCCGATGTATCTCTCGGCTCCTATGTCGGGGCTTCCTTGGTCTCTCAGAGCACAGCTCGCCGACGTACTCTTGACTCCTATGTCAGGACCAAACATGGAAGACGGCTTCCTCGAGCTGCTGGCGTGCAGCTTGTCGGTGTCCGGTCGGCCCTACGTTGGGGCCGACACCGATGCAAGGCGGCCGCGCCGGGCAACTAGAGCGCACCTCTTGGGTGTACTCCTGACTCCTATGTCAGGACCAAACATGGAAGAGGGCTTCCTCGAGCTACTGGCATGCAGCTTGTCGGCATCCGCTCGACCCTATGTTGGGGCTGACACCGATGCAAGGCGGCCGCGCCGGGCAACTGGAGCGCACCTCTTGGGTGTACTCCCGACTCCCATTCGGGCTTAAACATGGAAGACAGCATCGTCAGGCTGCTGGTGTGCGGCTTGCCGGTGTACTCCCGGCCCCTAAGTCGGGCCGACACCGATGGAAGGCGTCCGCATCGGGCGGCTTGATACGTCCATTTTGCATCATGTTTTCTTACTATTATTTATGATGTTTTTATCGATAATAATGTTTTTTGGAGTAATTCTAATGCCTTTTCTCTCATAATTTGCAAGGTTCACACCAAGAGGGAGAATTCCGGCAGCTGAAAATCTGGACCTGGAAAAGCTACGTCAGGCTACCTATTCTGCACAACTCCAAACAAGCTGAAACTTCACGGAGATTTTTTATGGAATATTTAAGAATTATTGGAGCAAATAACTACCAGAGGGGGCCCACCAGGTGGGAACAACCCACCTGGGCGTACCAGGGAGCCCAGGCACGCCCTGGTGGGTTGTGCTCACCCAGGCCCACCTCCGGTGCCCATCTTCTGGTATATAGGTCATTTTTACCTAGAAAAAATAAGGAGAGGACTTTCGGGGCGGAGCACCGCCGTCTCGAGGCGGAACTTGGGCAGGAGCACTTTTGCCCTCCGGCGAAGCGATTCTGCTGGGGGAACTTCCCTCCCGGAGGGGGAAATCATCGTCATCATCATCACCAACAACTCTCCCATCTTGGGGAGGGCAATCTCCATCAACATCTTCAACAACACCATCTCATCTCAAACCCTAGTTCATCTCTTGTGTTCAATCTTGTTACCGGAACTATAGATTGGTGCTTGTGGGTGACTAGTAGTGTTGATTACATCTTGTAGTTGATTACTATATGGTTTATTTGGTGGAAGATTATATGTTCAGATCCATTATGCTATTTAATACTCCTATGATCATGAGCATGTTTATCATTTGTGAGTAGTTACTTTTGTTCTTGAGGTCACGTGAGAAATCATGTTGCAAGTAATCATGTGAATTTGATATGTGATCGATATTTTGATAGTATGTATGTTGTGATTCCCTTAGTGGTGTCATGTGAATGTCGACTACATGACACTTCACCATATTTGGGCCTAAGGGAATGCATTGTGGAGTAGCAATTAGATGATGGGTTGCGAGAGTGACAGAAGCTTAAACCCCAGTTTATGCGCTATTCTGTAAGGGACCGATTGGATCCAAAAGTTTAATGCTATGGTTAGAATTTATTCTTAATACTTTTCTCGTAGTTGTGGATGCTTGCGGGAGGGTTAATCATAAGTAGGAGGTTTGTTCAAGTAAGAACAACACCTAAGCACCGGCCACCCACATATCAAATTATCAAAGTACCGAACACAAATCGAACCAACATGATGAAAGTGACTAGATGAAATTCCCGTGTACCCTCAAGAACGCTTTGCTTATCATAAGAGACCGTTTTGGCCTGTCCTTTGCCTCAAAAGGATTGGGCTACCTTGCTGCACTTTTGTTACTACTATCGTTACTTGCTCGTTACAAATTATCTTGCTATTAAACTACTCCGCTACTTACAATTTCAGCACTTGTAGACATTACCTTGCTGAAAACCGCTTGTCATTTCCTTCTGCTCCTCGTTGGATTCGACACTCTTACTTATCGAAAAGAGCTACAATTGATCCCCTATACTTGTGGGTCATCACAGCTCAAGCGCATCTCATCGGCGTACTCATGGCTCCCCTATGTTGGGGCCAACATGGCAGACGATGTTGTCAGGCTGCTTGCACTCCCGACCCTTCCAACAGGGCCTGCACCGATACAAGATGGTATTGACGGGCTTTTGGCGCGTAGCTCCATGAGGTGAGGGCCGACTTCGATGGATGAAGACGTCGTCGGGCTGTTGGCAGCAGCTCGTCGGCATACGCCGACCCCTACGACTGGGCCAACTACGCTGGACGACGGCGTCTTCGGGCAGCTGGCACACATCTCGCCAGCATACACCCGACCCCTACCTTAGGGCGAACTCCGATGGAAGACGGCTTCAGGCTCTGTCACGGTGATGGCTAGCTCTCCATGCTTACTGATGGAGTATATGGGGGCAAGCTCCACACTTGATGATGCAGTCGACATCATCTGGTCAGTCATGATGAAGGCTGGCTCTCCACACTTGAGGCGAGAGTCGACGGCATTGGGCTCGGCGTCGACGATGGAGGGTTCTCCACGCTTGTCGCTGGAGTCAACGACGTTGGGCTCGGCCTCAACGATGGCCAGTTCTCCATGCTTGTCGTTGGAGTCAACAGCGGCGGGCTCAGCGAGGACGAGGTCGACGACCTCTCCAACCCTGACGCCGGGGTCGACGGCGGCGGGCTCAGCCAGGATGAGGTCGACGACCTTTCCAACCCTGACCCGGGGTCGACGGCAGCGGGTTCGGCCTCGACAATGGCCGGTTCTCCATGCTCTTCGTCCAAGTAGATCGTGGCTAGCTAGGCCACAACGGGGCCTCTCCCCCTTCACACTTGACGCCAGAGTCCACGGTGTTAGGCTCAGCCACGTCGATGGTCGGCTCTCCACGGTTGCCTTTTTAGAAGGCGGTGGTGAGCTTGGCCACGACGAGGCCTCCCCTTCTCCAGGACCAGCATGCCACCTACACGGACATGCACAAAACAAGCTCGTCAAGCGGCGAGTCTTCGGAAGGGCGAGCTCGTCCTCGTTCTCCGACGCCCCATCATCTTCACACACAAGACCAGGGGGAAGTTCGAGCCAAAGTGGGAAGGACCATACGCCATTGAGCAGGCGTACGACAGGGGCGCGTATCAGCTGGTTGATCCGCAAGGAGCCCGGCCGATGCCACCGATCAACTGTAGGTTTTTGAAAAAAAATACTTTGCATAAAAAACTTTCTTTTCTCTGGCTTTCTTTCTTCGACTTGTTTTCTTCTTCTTTGGCCTTGCAAGAAGGGGAGTTTTCGGTGGCTTATCAAAGTTCGCATTGCACTCATAATTGCATGAAGCGGACTTGTTCGTGTTTCTTTTGTTTTCCTCTTCTTATGGATTGCAAAATCCTACAAAAAAATGGCTTTTCCCGAACCACACTCAGCTGTGACGGACGATTTGGCTGCCTTGGGACTTTTCTAGCGGAGCGGCTCTCATACCCACAAAACACGACACGCACCCACCATATGCTCCCGGAGGCAGCGGAGAAGACTACTTGGGTTGCTTCTAGGCAACGAAGCCCCACACCCCCATGCTCCTGAATGTGTCCCAGGTTCCTAGAGACTCCACACGCTCCAGGGAAGACTATAGGCAAAAGATCATGAAAGATCTGCCCAATCCAACATAAGTTGGGTTTGGTGCGTAGCTGCTTGGCAACCCCGGGGCGTGCCAGCAAAGCTCCAGATAAAGTGCCTGAGGGTTTTAGTCCACACAGGTGGATGACTGCCTTCCAAGTTCTCAAGGCGGCCCCCGAAGAAACATGAAGTAAACCTCCAAGCGCGTGCAAACGCGCTGAAAGATCAAACAATCTCCCGAAATCCATGGCCACCAAGGCCGTCAATGAAGCAATCCTCTCCAAGAAGAGACGATCTCCAAAAGTTTGCGGCCACCAAGGCCGTCCATGAAGCAAACCGCGAGATTTAAATCTCAGAAAATTCCAGAAGCAAGTCCCGACATGCAAGCAGTAAGGGAACCACTGGAAAGAAGGCGGGAGGTAGTCATCCACCACCCCTCAACAAAGGCATGAACATTTGTTTTTCAGCCGTTCTCCCAAAACCACATACCCTAAATACGCCTTACCCTAGTCTCTAGGTTCTTGAGGCCCGGAAGGGAGCATGGTGGAGCTGTGGAGTTACGTCTTGCCATATGAGCTATGGTACGATTCCTTGCTGTCTCTCGGGAGCATTCCAATCACATCATCGTGATACACACGTACACACAAACAACAGACAGAAGGCAATAAGTTATTGAGTTGCGATCGTCATGGCTTTTCGACGATTCCCGATGACTAGGTCCTTCGGCAGCTTTTTCCGACGTCACACTCATAGCTAGTGTCCAGCGGAAAAGCCAACGTTTTAAACAAAAAAATCATTTTTTTCTCTCTCTCTTCCTCTTCGTGAGTTGGTTTGCATTCGGTCTTTCCAGTTGTTTGGTTTCTCTAACTTTGTGCAAGAGAGACTAAGTTGTTATGCGGATGAGAGGCGGTGCGCACATGCATGTGTGCTAGCGATGCACCTTTGGCTCGACATCACCACGAGCGTCGAGGGGCATCACCGCCCTTCAAACGTCCGCTTCACCGACAACCTCCACAACGCCCATGGCGGAAGGGTTGGGGGCCGAGGTCCCCATTGCCAACGGCATCCTCACATGGTGCCCAGTCCCGCTGCCGACATATTGGCAACCATGCTACTTCAACCTACGTCTCTAACATCGAGGGCGGCGTTGCCCCTCAGTGTTAGCACTTCATCGCTTCCAAACAACGACAACATTGGGGGCGACGCTACGCCCTCGAACATTGGCGTCGACGGCGGCGTCCCCGCACGACATTGTCTTCAACACCACAAGTCGTGGGCGTCATCAACTACGGCAAGTTGGTTTGCATTCGGTCTTTCCAGTTGTTTGGTTTCTCTAACTTTGTGCAAGAGAGACTAAGTTGTTATGCGGATGAGAGGCGGTGCGCACATGCATGTGTGC
>JAAAWM010009738.1:0-27493 GCA_036873465.1 Thinopyrum obtusiflorum
CTCTCGTTTTCCTCTCCCCCACTTCACCCTTGCCGTTTTATTTGCCCTCTTTTTCCGTTCGCCTCTTTTTCACTTGTTCCGTGTGGTATTTGCTGCCACTATGTTTGAATCTGGGGAGGTTATCATTGATAAGGACAATAGTAATAACATGGGAAACTTTGATCCTTTTGATGATCCTACTGAAGAACCCACTATCTTACATACTAAAAAGTTTCGAATCGGTAGTGGTAATATTATTGGAAAAGGAGTTATTCAAGATTTCTTTACTTGTGCCGGTGCTTTGCCCACTATGGGTGGATCTATCCTTCATAGAACTAGTAGTCTTGTGGATGCTATATCTTTGCTCGTAGTTGAACTTGAAAGACAGTTTATTCATATGCATCCTTGCATTCAAAGGATTTTTCTAGAATTTTCCAATATTGAGCACTCTTCTGTTAAGCAAGCAGCTACTATCTTTTTGGCACATGAGTTTAGATTTATAATGAAAGAAGCCAATGAAATTTTTGTGCATTATAGGGTGGACGCTGGTCGTCCTCCCATAGAAGCTATCCTTTTTAATCAAGAAGACTTAATGCATCTACGATCTTTAGATCATGTCGCCTACAATGAAAACCTTAGAAAGAAGGTTCCTACCGATGTTCTAGTTGATAGAATTTCTGAACTAAATGATGATTTTGCTATTCAGAATAATGGGTTAGGGTTTTTTCTTGAACGTAGGCTCATGACTTTTTGCCAAAAGAACGCTTATAATGATGAATTGGTTGTGCAATATAAGGGGCCAAAGGAGGAACCCATACCTCCCGAGCTAGATCTTGGGGACTTTTGTCCCATTAAATTTAGCCCTTTTGATTATTTTTGCTTGCCACAAAGATAACTTGCTGCTGAACGTAGGGAATATAAGAGGAGTTTTCGTGATTTGCATTACCATTATTATGGCAATACCTAGATCTATTCTTGCCTTTATGCCCTAGCTAGGGGCGTTAAACGATAGCGCTTGTTGGGAGGCAACCCAATTTTATTTTTGTTTCTTGCTTTTTGGTTCTGTTTAGTAATAAATAATTGATCTAGCCTCTGGTTAGATGTGTTTTTATGTTTTAATTAGTGTTTGTGCCAAGTGAAACCTATAGGATCTTCTTGGATGATAGTTATTTGATCTTGCTGAAAAAGTCAGAAACTTTCTGATCACGAAAACAATTGTTAAAAATCACAAGAACGTGATAAAATACTGATTCAAATTGAAGTAGATCAATAAACAAATTATCTAGGTCGTCCTATTTTGGTAGATTTTTCTGAGTCACAGAAGTTTGCGTTAGATACAGATTACTACAGACTGTTCTGTTTTTGACAGAGGGGGGGGGGGGGGGGGGGGGGGGGGGGGGGGGGGGGGGGGGGGGGGGGGGGGGGGGGGGGGGGGGGGGGGGGGGGGGGGGGGGGGGGGGGGGGGGGGGGGGGGGGGGGGGGGGGGGGGGGGGGGGGGGGGGGGGGGGGGGGGGGGGGGGGGGGGGGGGGGGGGGGGGGGGGGGGGGGGGGGGGGGGGGGGGGGGGGGGGGGGGGGGGGGGGGGGGGGGGGGGGGGGGGGGGGGGGGGGGGGGGGGGGGGGGGGGGGGGGGGGGGGGGGGGGGGGGGGGGGGGGGGGGGGGGGGGGGGGGGGGGGGGGGGGGGGGGGGGGGGGGGGGGGGGGGGGGGGGGGGGGGGGGGGGGGGGGGGGGGGGGGGGGGGGGGGGGGGGGGGGGGGGGGGGGGGGGGGGGGGGGGGGGGGGGGGGGGGGGGGGGGGGGGGGGGGGGGGGGGGGGGGGGGGGGGGGGGGGGGGGGGGGGGGGGGGGGGGGGGGGGGGGGGGGGGGGGGGGGGGGGGGGGGGGGGGGGGGGGGGGGGGGGGGGGGGGGGGGGGGGGGGGGGGGGGGGGGGGGGGGGGGGGGGGGGGGGGGGGGGGGGGGGGGGGGGGGGGGGGGGGGGGGGGGGGGGGGGGGGGGGGGGGGGGGGGGGGGGGGGGGGGGGGGGGGGGGGGGGGGGGGGGGGGGGGGGGGGGGGGGGGGGGGGGGGGGGGGGGGGGGGGGGGGGGGGGGGGGGGGGGGGGGGGGGGGGGGGGGGGGGGGGGGGGGGGGGGGGGGGGGGGGGGGGGGGGGGGGGGGGGGGGGGGGGGGGGGGGGGGGGGGGGGGGGGGGGGGGGGGGGGGGGGGGGGGGGGGGGGGGGGGGGGGGGGGGGGGGGGGGGGGGGGGGGGGGGGGGGGGGGGGGGGGGGGGGGGGGGGGGGGGGGGGGGGGGGGGGGGGGGGGGGGGGGGGGGGGGGGGGGGGGGGGGGGGGGGGGGGGGGGGGGGGGGGGGGGGGGGGGGGGGGGGGGGGGGGGGGGGGGGGGGGGGGGGGGGGGGGGGGGGGGGGGGGGGGGGGGGGGGGGGGGGGGGGGGGGGGGGGGGGGGGGGGGGGGGGGGGGGGGGGGGGGGGGGGGGGGGGGGGGGGGGGGGGGGGGGGGGGGGGGGGGGGGGGGGGGGGGGGGGGGGGGGGGGGGGGGGGGGGGGGGGGGGGGGGGGGGGGGGGGGGGGGGGGGGGGGGGGGGGGGGGGGGGGGGGGGGGGGGGGGGGGGGGGGGGGGGGGGGGGGGGGGGGGGGGGGGGGGGGGGGGGGGGGGGGGGGGGGGGGGGGGGGGGGGGGGGGGGGGGGGGGGGGGGGGGGGGGGGGGGGGGGGGGGGGGGGGGGGGGGGGGGGGGGGGGGGGGGGGGGGGGGGGGGGGGGGGGGGGGGGGGGGGGGGGGGGGGGGGGGGGGGGGGGGGGGGGGGGGGGGGGGGGGGGGGGGGGGGGGGGGGGGGGGGGGGGGGGGGGGGGGGGGGGGGGGGGGGGGGGGGGGGGGGGGGGGGGGGGGGGGGGGGGGGGGGGGGGGGGGGGGGGGGGGGGGGGGGGGGGGGGGGGGGGGGGGGGGGGGGGGGGGGGGGGGGGGGGGGGGGGGGGGGGGGGGGGGGGGGGGGGGGGGGGGGGGGGGGGGGGGGGGGGGGGGGGGGGGGGGGGGGGGGGGGGGGGGGGGGGGGTACAAAAGTGAGATCTGATAGAGATAATAAGATAAATATTTTTGGTATTTTTGGTGTATAGAATGAAAAGTAAAGATTGTGAAATAAAATAGATTGGAAATTTATATGATGGAAAGTAGACCCGGAGGCCATAGGTTTCACTAGTGTCTTCTCTCAAGATAGCATATTCTACGGTGGGTGAACAAATTACTGTCGAGCAATTGATAGAAAAGTGCATAGTTATGAGAATATCTAGGCATGATCATGTATATAGGCATCACGTCCGTGACAAGTAGACCGAAACGATTCTGCATCTACTACTATTACTCCACACATCGACCGCTATCCAGCATGCATCTAGAGTATTAAGTTCATAAGAACAGAGTAACGCATTAGGCAAGATGACATGATGTAGAGGGATAAACTCAAGCAATATGATATAAACCCCATATTTTTATCCTCAATGGCAACAATACAATACGTGTCGTTTCCCCTTCTCTCGCTGGGATCGAGCACCGCAAGATTGAACCCAAAGATAAGCACTTCTCCCATTGCAAGAAAGATCAATCTAGTAGGCCAAACCAAACTGGGGGGGGGGGGGGGGGGGGGGGGGGGGGGGGGGGGGGGGGGGGGGGGGGGGGGGGGGGGGGGGGGGGGGGGGGGGGGGGGGGGGGGGGGGGGGGGGGGGGGGGGGGGGGGGGGGGGGGGGGGGGGGGGGGGGGGGGGGGGGGGGGGGGGGGGGGGGGGGGGGGGGGGGGGGGGGGGGGGGGGGGGGGGGGGGGGGGGGGGGGGGGGGGGGGGGGGGGGGGGGGGGGGGGGGGGGGGGGGGGGGGGGGGGGGGGGGGGGGGGGGGGGGGGGGGGGGGGGGGGGGGGGGGGGGGGGGGGGGGGGGGGGGGGGGGGGGGGGGGGGGGGGGGGGGGGGGGGGGGGGGGGGGGGGGGGGGGGGGGGGGGGGGGGGGGGGGGGGGGGGGGGGGGGGGGGGGGGGGGGGGGGGGGGGGGGGGGGGGGGGGGGGGGGGGGGGGGGGGGGGGGGGGGGGGGGGGGGGGGGGGGGGGGGGGGGGGGGGGGGGGGGGGGGGGGGGGGGGGGGGGGGGGGGGGGGGGGGGGGGGGGGGGGGGGGGGGGGGGGGGGGGGGGGGGGGGGGGGGGGGGGGGGGGGGGGGGGGGGGGGGGGGGGGGGGGGGGGGGGGGGGGGGGGGGGGGGGGGGGGGGGGGGGGGGGGGGGGGGGGGGGGGGGGGGGGGGGGGGGGGGGGGGGGGGGGGGGGGGGGGGGGGGGGGGGGGGGGGGGGGGGGGGGGGGGGGGGGGGGGGGGGGGGGGGGGGGGGGGGGGGGGGGGGGGGGGGGGGGGGGGGGGGGGGGGGGGGGGGGGGGGGGGGGGGGGGGGGGGGGGGGGGGGGGGGGGGGGGGGGGGGGGGGGGGGGGGGGGGGGGGGGGGGGGGGGGGGGGGGGGGGGGGGGGGGGGGGGGGGGGGGGGGGGGGGGGGGGGGGGGGGGGGGGGGGGGGGGGGGGGGGGGGGGGGGGGGGGGGGGGGGGGGGGGGGGGGGGGGGGGGGGGGGGGGGGGGGGGGGGGGGGGGGGGGGGGGGGGGGGGGGGGGGGGGGGGGGGGGGGGGGGGGGGGGGGGGGGGGGGGGGGGGGGGGGGGGGGGGGGGGGGGGGGGGGGGGGGGGGGGGGGGGGGGGGGGGGGGGGGGGGGGGGGGGGGGGGGGGGGGGGGGGGGGGGGGGGGGGGGGGGGGGGGGGGGGGGGGGGGGGGGGGGGGGGGGGGGGGGGGGGGGGGGGGGGGGGGGGGGGGGGGGGGGGGGGGGGGGGGGGGGGGGGGGGGGGGGGGGGGGGGGGGGGGGGGGGGGGGGGGGGGGGGGGGGGGGGGGGGGGGGGGGGGGGGGGGGGGGGGGGGGGGGGGGGGGGGGGGGGGGGGTAGGTCGGTGGAGCCACGAGGGGCCCACGAGGGTGGGGGGCGCGCCTACCCCCTGGGCGCGCCTCCCTACCCCGTGGCCGCCTCGTTGCTTCCTTGACGTCCACTCCAAGTCTCCTGGATTGCGTTTGTTCCAAAAACGATCCTCGCGAAGGTTTTATTCCGTTTGGATTCCGTTTGATAATCCTTTTCTGCGAAACACTGAAATAGGCAAAAAAAACAGCAATTTGCACTGGGCCTTTGGTTAGTAGGTTAGTCCCAAAAATAATATAAAAGTGCATAATAAAGCCCATTAAACATCCAAAATAGATAATATAATAGCATGGAATAATAAAAAATTATAGATACGTTGGAGACGTATCAACCACCATAGTCCAACTCTATCTAGTTCATACTTGTAATCATGCACCTCACAGGGCAACCACTATAAGACATATTTGCAATCAATCAATCTTCAAGATGTGTTCTTGAATGTTTTCTTCTTGCCATGTGATCTCCAAGTGTGAGTAGTTCAGTAAGGTATGGGTTGAGGCATAGGCCTTTCAACCCTCTATATTTGTTGTGGGGACCAATGAAAGAGCTTTGAATTAACATCCCATATGTGTGAAATAAAATTGTTTCGTAGATGTCTCTTGTCTTGTCTGCGATCTTCATCCCTGCAGGTACCCAGGATCATGGAGATCGAGCAACGGCGAGGTTAAGTGCATGGCGAACATGAAGTGTTATTCTGAACACCAGTGACAGAAGGGTTTAGTACGGTAACACGGATCCAATCCTTGGGGATTCATGAGGTGCAGTCATTAAACGCCCAAAGCTCTTGTATGATTATTTATAATCTTAATTATCGAGGCAACCCCACGCGACGGATAGGGCCTGCGGTAGGATAACTGATTCTTGATGCAGGACGTGTGCCGATCAAGATGTTATTTGGACAGATCCCCCACTTCGGTTTGTAACAAGCACATCTCAATGAGTGACTTCAAGGGCACAAATTAAGATCATATCTGGTCCCAACACAAATGCATGGTTGTAAGCATTAAGACCTTATACCCATACCTATTTTTATTATAAATGTTTGAATCACTATTTGCTTAATTGATCCGGTCAAAATTTGGAATTGATCCTTTAACGAAAGCTTGCTAGAAACAAAAACTTGCTAGAGACCATCGCTTCAAGGGAATCTTCCTCTCGTGGGTTCTATAACCCAGGGTCACCTCTAGGGAAATAGGCGTGGGATAATTTTCTGTTCCATTACCAGATCACTAAAAGGAGGTATCACTCGCGTGAAACCTCTGACACCCACGGACCTCGAGTTGCATTGCTCAGGCCTGGTTGTGCAAACATGGCTGATTCGAGCGTTCCTCCTCAGCCAGGCATGGATGTGCTTTAAACATCATGCATGCCGAGATTTTGGTGCAGGAAGGCAACACAACAGACCAAAACTGCATCGCGTGGGCCTGGTTCCACCTATGTTTACCAAACACGTCCTATATTCTTACATTTTATTGTCATCTTGTTAGAAATAATAATTTTAGAGCGACAACCAGATTTGAGGGGGGTAAATGCATCAAGGTATAGATTAGGGCATCTTCAACACAGTACCTCAAATCTCCCCCAAATGTTTGGACACTTTCTGATATCCAATGTTATACCACAATGTCTGCGGACACGTTTCGGTGTCCGAATTCCCACAAACTGGTAGCAAACCTAGAGATGTTTGTGAAAATCTTGGACTCTGTCCGCATACTCCACCATCAGCCCCTCCATCTTCCCTCATGAAATCCTACTCGTAACCATCCATATGCCTGCTCCCAGCCGCACCAGGATGGGAGGCGTAGCCCGCGCAACCACCCGCGTTACACGACCACCACCATGATGCCCGAGCATATTCCTCCTCTCTTCCTCCCAGCCTCTCCCTTTGCTACTGTAAGATCTGGCCATCATGAAGCCCGGGGTAGAGGAGAAGGGCGACAATGATTCGGACGTGGCTGAGATGGACCAGCTCGCTGAGGCAGCCAAGCTTCTTGAGGCTAGTGACACCTACGATGCGCAACTCATTAATCGGCTGGCCGCCGCCCCCGTGGCCGAGACACCACTGCTTCGCTCCATCTTTGTCACGCCCAAGATGCGACCCTATCCTAAAGGAACTCGAAGGTCCCACCAAGGATAGAAGCGCATCTTGAGACGCTTTTGCAAGGTGGATATCATTACATCGTACCATTACATAATAGTGGGGATACATCCAAGACATACAATGTCACATGAATACAACAATAGCTCAAACATGAGAACAACATCCGACTACGGATGAACCACAAACAGAAACTCAACGACATCCACCCTGCTAGCCCAGGCTGCCGACCAGGAACCTAACCCAAGATCGATGAAGAAGAAGAAGAAGAACTCAAACACAAATAAACATCGCTCTCACGTCATGATCATCGCATAACCTGTACCTGCAACTGTTGTTGTAGTAAACTGTGAGCCACGAGGACTCAGCAATCCCATTACCATGGGTATCAAGACTAGCAAAGCTTAATGGGTAAGGAAGGGGTAAAGTGGTGAGGTTGCAGCAGCGACTAAGCATGTATGGTGGCTAACTTACGAATACAAGAGTAAGATGAGAAACTACGCAAACGGTCGCAAACTAGAAATGACCAAGAAGTCATCCTGAAACAACTTACGTTCAAACATAACCCAACCGTGTTCTCTCGAACTTCCCCGAAAAGAGACGATCACGGTTACGCACGCGGTTGGTGTATTTTAAAAGAGTTTACTTCAAGTTCTCTACAACCGGATATTAACAAATTCCCATCTGCCACATAACCGCAGGCACGGCTTTCGAAAGATCAAACCCTGCAGGGGTGTCCCAACTTAGCCCATGACAAGCTCACGATCCGCGGAGACAATCCTCCATCGCGGGAAATCCGATCAGACTCGGGGTCCCGGTGCACAAGACATTTCGACAGTGGTAAAACAAAACCAGCAAGACCGCCCGAATGTGCCGACAAATCCTGATAGGAGCTGCACATATCTCGTTCTCAGGGCACACCGGATTGTCCAAACTTCCGGTAGGCTAGCCCAGAGTTGCCCCTGGTGGCCACCGGCGGTTGACAGGTTGGACCAACACTCACGACGAGCACTGGCCCGGGGGGTAAAATAAAGATGACTCTTGAGTCTGCAGAACCCAAGGGAAAAGTAACAGGTGGGTAGGCAAATGGAAAAGGCAATGTTGGGACTTGCTGGAAGAGTTTTATTCAAAGCGAACTGTCAAGAGGGTCCCATACCCCTCATCGTGTTAGGGACGCAAAATCAAGGAACATAATACCGATATGATGGAAACTAGGGCGGCAAGAGTGGAACAAAACACCAGGCATAAGGCCGAGCCTTCCACCCTTTACCAAGTATATAGATGCATTAATTAAAAAAGAGATATTGTGATATCCCAGATAAACATGTTCCAACATGGAGCAATCTTCAACTTCACCTGCAACTAACAACGCTATAAGAGGGGCTGAGCAAAAGCAGTAACATAGCCAAACAACGGTTTGCTAGGAGGGGTGAAAAAGGTTAGAGGCTATTATGGCAATTTGGGAGGCTTGATAAACAAGTGGTAGGTAGCGCGACATAGCGATAGCATCGAGACAACTAGCATAGCAATGGTAGTAGTGAGATCCAAGGTGACGGTCATCTTGCCTGAAATCCCGATAGGAAGAAAAACGAGTCCATGAAGAAGATGAAGCCACGAAGACGAACCAAGCGTAGACGAATGAATCCTCACGATCGCAGCGAAACAGGAACTAACGAGAAGGAGCACAACCGGAAAGAAGCAAACCACAAGGTAAACACACAACACATAAACATGACCTGATGCTCAACCAAGTATGATGCATGACAAGGCTACATGAAGCTACTCATGACAAGAGATGATGCATACAAGAGCAACACATCAAAGCAAGTTTAAATGAGGCCGGAAACAACATATAACAATTCCGGTAAGTCCTCATATGCAAATTTCGAAATTGGTCCAGATCTGATTAGAACATAATGTTGAAGTTGTTAAACATCAATTTAAAATGCATCAAGATGATCTACACGGTTTTCTAGTCAAGTTACATATAAAGTTCGTTTAATTCGGAGCTACGGCCTAGAAGATATGAGCAAAACAAGTTAAACATGGCATTGATGCAAAATACATACAAACATCAAGCAAACACACTCAAAACATGAATGCAATAAGGTAACATGAAACTAAATGCAAAACTAAGCAAGTTTCATGTAGAGCACACTCAAAACGGACCAACGGTTCAACACACACATGAAACAAGTTTAAAGGACAAGCTGTCCAAAACAGCAACTATGCATCTTACAAACAGCAAAACGACATGCTACAGCACCCCAACATTAAGACAAATGGCATGGATGTGATGTACAGCTAAAGTATTACAAAACATGAACACTGAGCTATCTCTAGAAACCACTAGATCATGCTCAAAACAGCATGGCAAAATTGAAAGTTGTAACAGTTTCAGCAAGTGTAAAACAGCAACATCAGCATAGCATGTTGACAAGCTTGGAACATAGGTCATATGAAGTCTAAAATTAACAAACTTGGCATGTGGATAAATTACTCATAGAATACTTCGATTCATATAATAGGAGCAACTCCAAAAGAGGCATAGATCAATCAATAATAAGCTCACAACATGGCATCATGAAGTTAACAGAAAGCTGGAACATCATTTAGGCATGTTCATGGCAATGAAAACATATGCTACAGACATATATGAGGCATAAAAAGGCATGGCATGATAGAGCATAACATGGACATCAAAACATGTCAACTAGGCATCTCCAGATTATGCATGGATACGATGGTAGCATCAAGTAAACATAGCAACATGATATAACAGATTCAGACTAGCAAAACAATAACAGCAAGTAGCCCAATTCACAAGCTTGTTGCACTCACCACAAGGCACACAAAAATACATGTATTGCACCACTGTAAAGATGGCATGATGAAGCTCAAAACTCATGTAGACATCAAGCTCAAAGGATGCACACACAAAATGCAACAAAAATGACAAATCAACAAGTTCTGATAATAGACAGCAGCTTACATCATATAGCACTCTTGCAACAATGATTAGGGCATCAAGATGAACTCAAACAAGCATGCCACAGTACAATAAAATGAAGAGTATCACATAATGAACATTTTTATATAACATATTCACAAATCGGAGCTATATGCATGGAGACATGGCAGGTCAAAGATGCACATAAGATGTTTGAAATCTGGGACTTAGAGAAAATAACCACCTCGTGGGAAAGCTGGATGACGCGGAGTGGGATGGAGAGATCCGGGGGAGGAGCTGCGCCGTTTGGTTCGGGGACGAGCCCGTCCCGGGCCGGTGGCATCCCGGCGGCGGGATCCGACGCCGGCGACGATTTCGGCGGCGGGGATAACGCGGGAGGAGCGGGTGAGGGCGGATCCGGCCTGCTCCCTGCCGGATCTGGCCGGAGGCGGGCCGGAGGAGCTGCGGCCGGGCGAGGAGGCGAGGTCGGGCGCGGGGCCGAGCGGCGGTGCGCGTGCGGGAGGCGGCGGACGGCGGGGCGGCGTGCGCGGGCGGAGACGGTGGAGACGGCGAGCGGCGCGCCGTGGAGCGGTGGTGGCGGAGGCGAGGTCCGGCGAGGGCGGCGGGGAGCTCCGGCTTAGGCGGCAGGGATCCGGGCTCCCGCGGGCTCGGGCGGGGCCCCGAATGGGCCTGCAGGGCCAGCGGCGGCGGGGAAAGGCGCGGCGAGGTGGCGCGGGTGAGGTGGCGGCGCCGGATTGGCTGCGGAGGCAAGGCTGCTGAGGTGGCGGCCTCTGATTGGCCCGGGCGACGTGGCCGGCGGACATGTCCGGCGCGGACGGATGTGTCCGGCGGCGCAAGGAGGAAGACGCTAGGGTTTCATCCGTGAATTTGGATGGGGAGGGCTAATTTATAGGTAGAGGGAGCTAGGAGAGTCCAAATGAGGAGCGGTTTTCGCCCACACGATCACGATCCAACGACCGAGAGCATGGAGGGGGTTTGGATGGGCTAATGGGCTGTGGTGGAGGGGTGTTGGGCTGCAAAGGGAGAGGGGTTTCGGGGTTACACGGTTAACCGTTAGGGCGTCAAACGACCTCCAAATGGAACGAAAATTGACAGGTGGTCTACCTACTCTATAACAACACCGCACGTCAACTTTCATCCCATTCTGAGAACATTCTATGCCACTCACGAAACGAGGTCTGAGAGGTACAACGGGTGCGTGTGAGAGAGTGACGGATTGCGAAACGGACAACGGGGAAAAGACCGGATGCAAGTTTTGAAAATATGAGGATGCGATGCATATGACGACATGGCAAAGTGCAACACGCAAGCAAATGACATGGCAATGATGGCGAATAACTTGAAGACACCTGGCGCATCGAATTCGGGGCGTTACAATCTTCAACTTCAAGGAGGCTCTAAGAATTACCCTCAACCGGCGCTCAAGCCATTCCTCTGATTCGTCTTCATCCTATTGAGCTCATCATTGACCCCCACGAGTTCTGCTTCTTGAAGGAAATATGCCCTAGAGGCAATAATAAAGTTGTTATTTATATTTCCTTATATCATGATAAATGTTTATTATTCATCCTAGAATTGTATTAACCGGAAACTTGATACATGTGTGAATACATAGACAAAACAGAGTGTCCCTAGTATGCCTCTACTTGACTAGCTCGTTAATCAAAGATGGTTAAGTTTCCTAGCCATAGACATGTGTTGTCATTTGATGAACGGGATCACATCATTAGAGAATGATGTGATGGACAAGACCCATCCGTTAGCTTAGCATAATGATCGTTTAGTTTTATTGCTATTGTTTTCTTCATGACTTATACATGTTCCTCTGACTATGAGATTATGCAACTCCCGAATACCGGAGGAACACCTTGTGTGCTATCAAACGTCACAACATAACTGGGTGATTATAAATATGCTCTACAGGTGTCTCCGATGGTGTTTGTTGAGTTGGCATAGATCGAGATTAGGATTTGTCACTCCGAGTATCGGAGAGGTATCTCTGGGCCCTCTCGGTAATGCACATCACTATAAGCCTTGCAAGCAATGTGACTAATGAGTTAGTTACGGGATGATGCATTACGGAACGAGTATAGAGACTTGCCGGTAACGAGATTGAACTAGGTATGAGGATACCGATGATCGAATCTCGGGCAAGTAACATACCGATGACAAAGGGAACAACGTATGTTGTTATGCGGTTTGACCGATAAAGATCTTCGTAGAATATGTAGGAGCCAATATGAACATCTAGGTTCCGCTATTAGTTATTGATCGGAGATGTGTCTTGGTCATGTCTGCATAGTTCTCGAACCCGTAGGGTCCGCACACTTAACGTTCGATGACGATTTGTATTATGAGTTATGTGATTTGACGACCGAAGTTTGTTCGGAGTCCCGGATGAGATCACGGACATGACGAAGAGTCTCGAAATGGTCGAGAGGTAAAGATTCATATATAGGACGATGGTATTTGGACACCGGAAGTGTTCCGGGTGATACCGGGTCACCGGAAGTGGTTCCGGGCAACCCCCGTCAAAGATATGGGCTTAATGGGTCAAATAAGGGAACACACCAGCCCACAAGGGGCTGGTGCGCCCCCTATAGGGCCAGCCACGTGGGGAGAAAGGGAAAGGAGAGGAGGAAAAGGAAAGTATGAAGTGGGGGGGGGGGGGGGGGGGGGGGGGGGGGGGGGGGGGGGGGGGGGGGGGCGAATTGGACTAGGGGCCCAAGTAGGATTCCTCCTACTTGGGCGCGCCCTAGGCTGCCTCCCTCCCTCTCCCTCCTTTATATACGTGGGGAGGGCACCCCTAGGACACATCAATTGTTCCTAGCCATGTGCGGTGCCCCCTCCACAGTTACACACCTTGGTCATATCGTCGTAGTGCTTAGGCGAAGCCCTGCGCCGGTAACTTCATCATCACCGTCGCCACATCGTCGTGCTGACCGAACTCTCCCTTGACGTCAACTGGATCAAGAGCTCGAGGGACGTCATCAAGCTGAACTTGTGCTGAACACGGAGGTGCCATATGTTCGGTGCTTGGATCGGTTGGATCGTGAAGACGTTCGACTACATCAACCGCGTTACTAAATGCTTTCACTTTCGGTCTACGAGGGTACGTGGACACACTCTCCCCGCTCGTTGCTATGCTTCTCCTAGATAGATCTTGCGTGATCGTAGGAATTTTTTTGAAATACTATGTTCCTCAACAGTGGCATCCGAGACAGGTCTATGCGTAGATGTTATATGCACGAGTAGAACACAAAAAGTTGTGGGCGATAATAGTCATACTGCTTACCACCAACATCTTACTTTGATTCGGCGGTATTGTTGGATGAAGCGGCCGGTCCTTGTTGAAGGTTAAAACAGCACACTTGACGAAAAATCGTTGTGGTTTTGATGCGTAGGTAAGAACGGTTCTTGCTAGAAGCCCGTAGCAGTCACTTAAAACTTGCAACAACAAAGTAGAGGACGTCTAACTTGTTTTTGCAGGGCATGTTGTGATGTGATATGGTCAAGACATAATGTGATATAATTTGTTGTATGAGATGATCATGTTTTGTTAAAGTTATCGGCAACTGGCAGGAGCCTTATGGTTGTCTCTTTATTGCATAAGATGCAAGCACCATATAATTGCTTTACTTTATCACTATGCGATAGCAATAGTTGCAAAATAAATAGTTGGCGAGACAACCATGTGACGACACGTTGATAGAGATCAAGATGATGGAGATCATGGTGTCATGCCGGTGACGATGGAGATGATGACGGTACTTTTGAGATGGAGATCAAAGGCACAAGATGATGATGGCCATATCATGTCACATATTTTGATTGCATGTGATGTTTATCTTTTATGCATCTTATTTTGCTTAGTACGGCGGTAGCATTATAAGATGATCCCTCACTAAATTTCAAGGTACAAGTGTTCTCCCTGAGTATGCACCATTACGACAGTTCATCGTGCCGAGACACCACGTGATGATCGGGTGTGATAAGCTCTACGTTCACATACAATAGGTGCAAACCAGTTTTGCACACGCAGAATACTCGGGTTAAAATTGACGAGCCTAGCATATGCAGATATGGCCTCGAAACACTGAGACCGAAAGGTCAAACGTGAATCATATAGTAGATATGATCAACATAGTGATGTTCACCATTGAAAACTACTCCATCTCACGTGATGATCGGACATGGTTTAGTTGATATGGATCACGTGATCATTTAGATGACTAGAGGGATGTCTATCTAAGTGGGAGTTCTTAAGTAATATGATTAATTGAACTTTAATTTATCATGAACTTAGTCCTGATAGTATTTGCATAACTATGTTGTAGATCAATAGCTCGCGATGTAGCTCCCCGTTTATTTTTGATATGTTCCTAGAGAAAAATAAGTTGAAAGATGATAGTATCAATGATGCGGACTTGGTCCGTGATCTGAGGATTATCCTCATTGTTGCACAGAAGAATTATGTCCTTGATGCACCGCTAGGTGACAGACCTATTGCAGGAGCATATGCAGACGTTATGAACGTTTGACAAGCTCGGTATGATGACTACTTGATAGTTTAGTGCACCATGCTTTACGGCTTAGAATTGGGACTTCAAAAATGTTTTGAACGACATGGAGCATATGAGATGTTCCAAGACTTGAAATTGGTATTTCAGACTCATGCCCGTGTTAATAGGTATGAGACCTCTGACAAAGTACTTTGCCTACAAGATGGAGGAGAATAACTCAGCTAGTGAGCATGTGCTCAGATGTCTGACTACTACAATCACTTGAATCAAGTGGGAGTTAATCTTCCAGATAAGATAGTGATTGACTGAATTCTCTAGTCACTATCACCGAGTTACTAGAACTTCGCGATGAACTATAATATGCAAGGGATAACGGAAATAATTCCCAAGCTCTTCGCGATGTTGAAATCGGCGAAGGTAGAAATCAAGAAAAAGCATCAAGTGTTGATGGTTGATGATACGTCTCCGTCGTATCTATAATTTTTGATTGTTCCATGCCAATATTCTACAACTTTTACATACTTTTGGCAACTTTTTATACTATTTTTGGGACTAACATATTGATCCAGTGCCCAGTGCCAGTTCATGATTGTTGCATGTTTTTTGTTTCGCAGAAAATCCATATCAAACGGAGTCCAAACGGGATAAAAACTTACGGAGATTTTTTTGGAATATATGTGAATTTTGGGAAGTGGAATCAACGCGAGACGATGCCCGAGGGGCCCACGAGGGTGAGGGGCGCGCCCCAGGGGGTAGGGGGCGCCCTGGGCCCTCGTGGCCACTCCGTAAGGCGGTTGGTGCCCTTCTTTCGCCGCAAGAAAGCCAATATCCGGATAAAAATCGTGTCCAAATTTCAGCCCAATCGGAGTTACGGATCTCCGGGAATTTAAGAAACGGTGAAAGGGCAGAATCAGAGAGCGCAGAAACAGAAGGAAACAGAGAGAGAGATCCAATCTCGGAGGGGCTCCCGCCCCTCCGCCGCCATGGAAGCCAAGGACCAGAGGGGAAACCCTTCTCCCATCTAGGGGGAAGGTCAAGGAAGAATAAGAAGAAGAGGGGCTCTCTCCCCCTCTCTCTCGGTGGCGCCGGAACGCCGCCGGGGCCATCATCGTCACCGCAATCTACACCAACAACTTCACCGCCGTCATCACCAACTCTCTCCCCCTCTATGCAGCGGTGTAACCCCTCTTTTACCCGCTGTAATCTCTACTTAAACATGGTGCTCAACACTATATATTATTTCCCAATGATGTATGGCCATCCTATGATGTTTGAGTAGATCGGGGGGGGGGGGGGGGGGGGGGGGGGGGGGTGATTGGTTTGAGTTGCATGTTTTATTATTGGTGCTGTCCTATGGTGCTCTCTGTGTCGCGCAAGCGTGAGGGATCCCTGCTGTAGGGTTTGCAATATGTTCATGATTTTCTTATGGTGGGTGGCGTGAGTGACAGAAGCACATACCCGAATAAGTAGGTTGTTTGCGTATGGGAGTAAAGAGGACTTGATGCCTTATAATGCTATGGTTGGGTTTTACCTTAATGATCTTTAGTAGCTGCAGATGCTTGCTAGAGCTCCAATCATAAGTGCATATGATCCAAGAAGAGAAAGTATGTTAGCTTATGCCTCTCCCTCAAATAAAATTGCAATAATGATTACCGGTCTAGTTATCGATTGCCTAGGGACAAATAACTTTCTTGTGACAAAAAGCTTTCTACTAAGACTAACTTAGTTATTTCTTTATCTAAACAGCCCCTAATTTTTATTTACGCGCTCTTTATTATCTTGCAAACCTATCCAACAACACCTACAAAGTACTTCTAGTTTCATACTTGTTCTAGGTAAAGCGAACGTTAAGCGTGCGTAGAGTTGTATCGGTGGTCGATAGAACTTGAGGGAATATTTTGTTCTACCTTTAGCTCCTCGTTGGGTTCGACACTCTTACTTATCGAAAGAGGCTACAATTGATCCCCTATACTTGTGGGTTATCAAGACCTTTTTTTGGCGCCATTGCCGAGGAGCAATAGCGTGGGGTGAATATTCTCGTGTGTGCTTGTTTGCTTTATCACTAAGTAGATTTTATTTTCTGTTCTAAGTTGTTCTCTATCTTTAGTTATGGATATGGAACACGAAATACCAAGAAAATTAGGTGTACTTGCTACTCATGGAGATGGGGAACCTCCTAAAACCCTCGACGCTCATTATGTGAAAGATATTATGCACTACTTTAATAATCCTGAGAAAACCCCATTCAATTATATAATGGGAGACACGTTGGATCAACTTGAATACTTTATGGATTATCGCTTGACTCAAAAAGGGGAACTATTATGGGATCAAATTCATATGTTGCATTGGTATGCTCGGCAACTATGCTTGAGATATGATTATACTTGTTGCTCTAGGATGAAGGCTCCACACCTTCCCTTTTCATGTAGATTTAATGATAATAAAACCTTGGCTTCTTATGCTAGAGGTGGGGGGGGGGGGGGGGGGGGGGGGGGGGGGGGGGGGGGGGGGGGGGGGGGGGGGGGGGGGGGGGGGGGGGGGGGGGGGGGGGGGGGGGGGGGGGGGGGGGGGGGGGGGGGGGGGGGGGGGGGGGGGGGGGGGGGGGGGGGGGGGGGGGGGGGGGGGGGGGGGGGGGGGGGGGGGGGGGGGGGGGGGGGGGGGGGGGGGGGGGGGGGGGGGGGGGGGGGGGGGGGGGGGGGGGGGGGGGGGGGGGGGGGGGGGGGGGGGGGGGGGGGGGGGGGGGGGGGGGGGGGGGGGGGGGGGGGGGGGGGGGGGGGGGGGGGGGGGGGGGGGGGGGGGGGGGGGGGGGGGGGGGGGGGGGGGGGGGGGGGGGGGGGGGGGGGGGGGGGGGGGGGGGGGGGGGGGGGGGGGGGGGGGGGGGGGGGGGGGGGGGGGGGGGGGGGGGGGGGGGGGGGGGGGGGGGGGGGGGGGGGGGGGGGGGGGGGGGGGGGGGGGGGGGGGGGGGGGGGGGGGGGGGGGGGGGGGGGGGGGGGGGGGGGGGGGGGGGGGGGGGGGGGGGGGGGTAAGCTAATATACTGTTTCTACTTGGATAATATGCACTTATGATTGGAACTCTAGAAAGCATCCGCAACTACTAAAGATCATTAAGGTAAAACCCAACCATAGCATTATAAGGTATCAAGTCCTCTTTACTCCCATACGCAAACAACCTACTTACTCGGGTCTGTGCTTCTATCACTCACCCCACCCACCATAAGAAAATTATGAACATATTGCAAACCCTACAACGGGGATCCCTCATGCTTGCGTGACACGGAGAGCACCATAGGACAACATCAATAATAAAACATGCAACTCAAGTCAATCATGATCATCAATTAACCCATGGGACAGAACGGATCTACTCAAACATCATAGGATAGCCATACATCATTGGGAAATAATATATAGCGTTTAGCACCATGTTTAAGTAGAGATTACGGCGGGTAAAAGAGGGGTTACACCGCTGCATAGAGGGGGGAAGAGTTGGTGATGATGGCAGTGAAGTTGTCTGTGTAGATTGCGGTGATGATGATGGCCCGAGCGGCGTTCCGGTGGCACAGGGAGAGAGGGGGAGAGAGGCCCCCTCCTTCTTCTTCTTCCTTGAGCTTCTCCCTAGATGGGAGATGGGTTTCCCCTCTGGTCCATGGCCTCCATGGCATGGGATGGGCGAGAGACCCTTTGAGATTGGATCTGTCTCTTTTCTCTCTGTTTCTGCGTTTCCTGATTCTGCCCTTTCACCGTTTCTTAAATTCTCGGAGATCCGTAACTCCGGGGGGGGGGGGGGGGGGGGGGGGGGGGGGGGGGGGGGGGGGGGGGGGGGGGGGGGGGGGGGGGGGGGGGGGGGGGGGGGGGGGGGGGGGGGGGGGGGGGGGGGGGGGGGGGGGGGGGGGGGGGGGGGGGGGGGGGGGGGGGGGGGGGGGGGGGGGGGGGGGGGGGGGGGGGGGGGGGGGGGGGGGGGGGGGGGGGGGGGGGGGGGGGGGGGGGGGGGGGGGGGGGGGGGGGGGGGGGGGGGGGGGGGGGGGGGGGGGGGGGGGGGGGGGGGGGGGGGGGGGGGGGGGGGGGGGGGGGGGGGGGGGGGGGGGGGGGGGGGGGGGGGGGGGGGGGGGGGGGGGGGGGGGGGGGGGGGGGGGGGGGGGGGGGGGGGGGGGGGGGGGGGGGGGGGGGGGGGGGGGGGGGGGGGGGGGGGGGGGGGGGGGGGGGGGGGGGGGGGGGGGGGGGGGGGGGGGGGGGGGGGGGGGGGGGGGGGGGGGGGGGGGGGGGGGGGGGGGGGGGGGGGGGGGGGGGGGGGGGGGGGGGGGGGGGGGGGGGGGGGGGGGGGGGGGGGGGGGGGGGGGGGGGGGGGGGGGGGGGGGGGGGGGGGGGGGGGGGGGGGGGGGGGGGGGGGGGGGGGGGGGGGGGGGGGGGGGGGGGGGGGGGGGGGGGGGGGGGGGGGGGGGGGGGGGGGGGGGGGGGGGGGGGGGGGGGGGGGGGGGGGGGGGGGGGGGGGGGGGGGGGGGGGGGGGGGGGGGGGGGGGGGGGGGGGGGGGGGGGGGGGGGGGGGGGGGGGGGGGGGGGGGGGGGGGGGGGGGGGGGGGGGGGGGGGGGGGGGGGGGTCTTTAGCCATGTTATTTTGAAAAGACATGATTGCTTTATTAGTATGCTTGAAGTATTATTATTTTTTATGTCAAATGATAGACTATTGCTTTGAATCACTCGTGTCTTAATATTCATGTCATGATTAGATTACATGATCAAGATTATTCTAGGTAGCATTCCACATCAAAAATTATCTTTTTTATCATTTACCTACTCGAGGACGAGCAGGAATTAAGCTTGGGGATGCTGATACGTCTCCGTCGTATCTATAATTTTTGATTGTTCCATGCCAATATTCTACAACTTTTACATACTTTTGGCAACTTTTTATACTATTTTTGGGACTAACATATTGATCCAGTGCCCAGTGCCAGTTCCTGTTTGTTGCATGTTTTTTTTGTTTCGCAGAAAATCCATATCAAACGGAGGCCAAATGGGATAAAAACTTACAGAGATTTTTTTTGGAATATATGTGAATTTTGGGAAGTGGAATCAACACGAGATGATGACCGAGGGGCCCACGAGGGTGAGGGGCGCCCCCAGGGGTAGGGCGTGCCCTGGGCCCTCGTGGCCACTCCATAAAGTGGTTGGTGCCCTTCTTTTGCCGCAAGAAAGCCAATATCCGGATAAAAATCGTGTCAAAATTTCAGCCCAATCGGAGTTACGGATCTCCGAGAATTTAAGAAACGGTGAAAGGGCAGAATCAGGGAGCGCAGAAACAAAAGGAAACAGAGAGAGAGATCCAATCTCGGAGGGGCTCCCGCCCCTCCGCCACCATGGAAGCCAAGGACCAGAGGGGAAACCCTTCTCCCATCTAGGGGGAAGGTCAAGGAAGAAGAAGAAGAAGAAGGGGGGGCTCTCCCCCTCTCTCCCGGTGGCTCCCGAACGCCGCCGGGGCCATCATCACGACAACGATCTACACCAACAACTTCACCACCGTCATCACCAACTCTTCCCCCCTCTATGTAGCGGTGTAACCCCTCTTTTACCCGCTGTAATCTCTACTTAAACATGGTGCTCAACGCTATATATTATTTCCCAATGATGTATGGCTATCCTATGATGTTTGAGTAGATCCGTTTTGTCCTATGGGTTCATTGATGATCGTGATTGGTTTGAGTTGCATGTTTTATTATTGGTGCTTTCCTATGGTGCTCTCCGTGTCGTGCAAGCGTGAGGGATCCCCGCTGTAGGGTTTGCAATATGTTCATGATTTGCTTGGGGGGGGGGGGGGGGGGGGGGGGGGGGGGGGGGGGGGGGGGGGGGGGGGGGGGGGGGGGGGGGGGGGGGGGGGGGGGGGGGGGGGGGGGGGGGGGGGGGGGGGGGGGGGGGGGGGGGGGGGGGGGGGGGGGGGGGGGGGGGGGGGGGGGGGGGGGGGGGGGGGGGGGGGGGGGGGGGGGGGGGGGGGGGGGGGGGGGGGGGGGGGGGGGGGGGGGGGGGGGGGGGGGGGGGGGGGGGGGGGGGGGGGGGGGGGGGGGGGGGGGGGGGGGGGGGGGGGGGGGGGGGGGGGGGGGGGGGGGGGGGGGGGGGGGGGGGGGGGGGGGGGGGGGGGGGGGGGGGGGGGGGGGGGGGGGGGGGGGGGGGGGGGGGGGGGGGGGGGGGGGGGGGGGGGGGGGGGGGGGGGGGGGGGGGGGGGGGGGGGGGGGGGGGGGGGGGGGGGGGGGGGGGGGGGGGGGGGGGGGGGGGGGGGGGGGGGGGGGGGGGGGGGGGGGGGGGGGGGGGGGGGGGGGGGGGGGGGGGGGGGGGGGGGGGGGGGGGGGGGGGGGGGGGGGGGGGGGGGGGGGGGGGGGGGGGGGGGGGGGGGGGGGGGGGGGGGGGGGGGGGGGGGGGGGGGGGGGGGGGGGGGGGGGGGGGGGGTCCGACCATGTCAAGCCCCCAGACCGTGAAGGGCCATGTAATGGGGATCGTTTTGAGTGCGGTGGGTGGCATGTGGCTTTGATTTGCAAAGAGCTGGCAACCGGTGCAACGTTGGACCAAGTCATGTGCATCTGCCCGGGCCGTTGGCCAATAAAATCCTGTGCGGAAGGCCTTGCTTACAAGAGCCCGGGCTGCGGCGTGATGACCGCCGAGTCCGACGTGAATTTCTGCCAATAGATTCCACCCTTCCTCTTCGGAGATGCACCTTTGAAGGACCCTGGTAGCGCTTTTTTTATACAATTCTCCCTCGTGGACCCTGTAGGCTTTGGATCGCCGCACTATGCAGTGTGCCTCATTTTGGTCCTCCAGAAGTTCCTGTCTAATTAGGTAGGCCAGGAATGGTTCTGTCCACGGGGCAATAATGGCCATTATTTCATGGGCTGGTTGTGTTATTCCAGTGGCGGAGCCTCCGATTGTGTCAGAGAGTTCGGTATCAGGTATTTTGGCCGGGTCCGGACTGTTGTTACCGGTGTCCCCTTCCCATGCTACGTATGGCTTGAAAAGCCTTTCCAGAAAAATGTTGGGAGGGACCGCGTCGCGTTTTGCGCCAATGCGGGCGAGGATATCCGCCGCCTGATTGTTTTCCCGAGCCACATGTTGAAATTCGAGCCCCTCGAACCGAGCTGACATTTTTAGGACGACATTGCGATAAGCGGCCATTTTTGGATCCTTGGCATCGAAGTCTCCATTTATTTGGGATATCGCGAGGTTTGAATCCCCGCGCACCTCTAGGCGTTGAATGCCCATGGATACTGCCATCCGGAGACCATGTAGAAGGGCCTCATATTCGGCTACGTTGTTGGAGTTCGTATACATTATCTGCAGTATGTATTGAACGGTGTCTCCTGTTGGGGACGTCAAAACGACGCCAGCCCCCAGACCAGCCAACATTTTGGAGCCATCGAAGTGCATGATCCAGTTTGAATATGTGATGTACTCTGTTATATTACATGGGTAGTAAGAAACATCTTCCAGTGAGAATAGTTCCGTTAAGGGTTCCTTTCCCTTGGTAGGCATGCCCTAAAGTGCATGTCCGGACTGCGACAAGAAGCGCAGTGAAAACGTCTGGGGGCAGATATGGATAATAAATAAAAGTCATCTTTTGTTCACTGACCAAATATTCTCTTAAGAATGCTAGCTTTCGGCTTCACCCAGTCTGAGGTACACGTCTGGCTGACCCGGCGGTAACAATCGCAGAGGTGCTCCCCTTATGCCCTAGCCGAATTAACCGGAACGTAGGGCATAAATACAAGAGCTAGTCAACCCAGCTTGGCCAAAACTTAAGTCATATCGATGCATATAATGGTGAAAAAAGGTACATGCGGAAGTATAACACATGTGTTGGGCGTTGGGCCCAGGTAAATAATTTAAGCTTCTGTGAGAGAAGCCCCCAGGTATGAAGAGTGCGGCTAGCGCATCTATGATGTATGAGTGAGGCACAAGGTGATCCTTGAAGGCCTAGGGAAATAAAAAGAAAGAAAGGGAAACAAGACAGATGATGCATATGCAGAAAATGGATGAAGGGAGGGGACTAACATAAAGTCCGGAGCTAGGCATAGAATCTTCGGAGCCTGGCTGCGTTCCATGGGTTCGGCTCGAGTCGACTGGTCGATGCATCCCGCAGTCGGTACGCTCCACCGGCCAGAACTTGGTCGATAATGAAGAGACCTTCCCATTTGGGCTCGAGCTTGTTCTTTTTCTTGTCCGGCAGCCGTAGAACTAGTTCGCCAATGTTATAAGTTTTGGCCCGTACTTCTCTACTTTGGTATCTGCGAGCCTGCTGCTGGTAAAATGCAGAACGGGCTTTGGCTACATTGCGCTCTTCCTCCAGTGTGTCCAGACCGTCCTGCCGATTGAGCTCAGCTTCTCTTTCTTCATACATGCGCACTCGAGGTGAGTCATGAATTATGTCACAGGGCAGGACTGCCTCTGCGTCGTACACCATAAAAATGGTGTATATCTGGTACTACGATTCGGCGTGGTCCGCAGTCCCCAGAGTACGGAGTCGAGCTCCTCTACCCAGTGCGTATCAGACTCCATTAGGGAGCGCACTAATCGGGGTTCAATGCCGCTCATTATAAGACCATTTGCTCGTTCGACTTGACCGTTGGTTTGTGGGTGATAGACTGAAGCGTAATCGAGCTTGATGCCCATTTTGCTGCACCAGAGTTTTACCTCGTCGGCCGTGAAGTTCGTGCCGTTATCAGTGATGATGCTGTGGGGGATGCCGTAATGGTGTACAACCCCGGATATGAAATCTATCACCGGTCCGGATTCGGCTGTTTTTACAGGTTTAGCCTCTATCCATTTGGTGAATTTATCCACCATGACCAATAAGTATTTTTTTCTTGTGGGTTCCCCCTTTAAGGGGGGGGGGGGGGGGGGGGGGGGGGGGGGGGGGGGGGGGGGGGGGGGGGGGGGGGGGGGGGGGGGGGGGGGGGGGGGGGGGGGGGGGGGGGGGGGGGGGGGGGGGGGGGGGGGGGGGGGGGGGGGGGGGGGGGGGGGGGGGGGGGGGGGGGGGGGGGGGGGGGGGGGGGGGGGGGGGGGGGGGGGGGGGGGGGGGGGGGGGGGGGGGGGGGGGGGGGGGGGGGGGGGGGGGGGGGGGGGGGGGGGGGGGGGGGGGGGGGGGGGGGGGGGGGGGGGGGGGGGGGGGGGGGGGGGGGGGGGGGGGGGGGGGGGGGGGGGGGGGGGGGGGGGGGGGGGGGGGGGGGGGGGGGGGGGGGGGGGGGGGGGGGGGGGGGGGGGGGGGGGGGGGGGGGGGGGGGGGGGGGGGGGGGGGGGGGGGGGGGGGGGGGGGGGGGGGGGGGGGGGGGGGGGGGGGGGGGGGGGGGGGGGGGGGGGGGGGGGGGGGGGGGGGGGGGGGGGGGGGGGGGGGGGGGGGGGGGGGGGGGGGGGGGGGGGGGGGGGGGGGGGGGGGGGGGGGGGGGGGGGGGGGGGGGGGGGGGGGGGGGGGGGGGGGGGGGGGGGGGGGGGGGGGGGGGGGGGGGGGGGGGGGGGGGGGGGGGGGGGGGGGGGGGGGGGGGGGGGGGGGGGGGGGGGGGGGGGGGGGGGGGGGGGGGGGGGGGGGGGGGGGGGGGGGGGGGGGGGGGGGGGGGGGGGGGGGGGGGGGGGGGGGGGGGGGGGGGGGGGGGGGGGGGGGGGGGGGGGGGGGGGGGGGGGGGGGGGGGGGGGGGGGGGGGGGGGGGGGGGGGGGGGGGGGGGGGGGGGGGGGGGGGGGGGGGGGGGGGGGGGGGGGGGGGGGGGGGGGGGGGGGGGGGGGGGGGGGGGGGGGGGGGGGGGGGGGGGGGGGGGGGGGGGGGGGGGGGGGGGGGGGGGGGGGGGGGGGGGGGGGGGGGGGGGGGGGGGGGGGGGGGGGGGGGGGGGGGGGGGGGGGGGGGGGGGGGGGGGGGGGGGGGGGGGGGGGGGGGGGGGGGGGGGGGGGGGGGGGGGGGGGGGGGGGGGGGGGGGGGGGGGGGGGGGGGGGGGGGGGGGGGGGGGGGGGGGGGGGGGGGGGGGGGGGGGGGGGGGGGGGGGGGGGGGGGGGGGGGGGGGGGGGGGGGGGGGGGGGGGGGGGGGGGGGGGGGGGGGGGGGGGGGGGGGGGGGGGGGGGGGGGGGGGGGGGGGGGGGGGGGGGGGGGGGGGGGGGGGGGGGGGGGGGGGGGGGGGGGGGGGGGGGGGGGGGGGGGGGGGGGGGGGGGGGGGGGGGGGGGGGGGGGGGGGGGGGGGGGGGGGGGGGGGGGGGGGGGGGGGGGGGGGGGGGGGGGGGGGGGGGGGGGGGGGGGGGGGGGGGGGGGGGGGGGGGGGGGGGGGGGGGGGGGGGGGGGGGGGGGGGGGGGGGGGGGGGGGGGGGGGGGGGGGGGGGGGGGGGGGGGGGGGGGGGGGGGGGGGGGGGGGGGGGGGGGGGGGGGGGGGGGGGGGGGGGGGGGGGGGGGGGGGGGGGGGGGGGGGGGGGGGGGGGGGGGGGGGGGGGGGGGGGGGGGGGGGGGGGGGGGGGGGGGGGGGGGGGGGGGGGGGGGGGGGGGGGGGGGGGGGGGGGGGGGGGGGGGGGGGGGGGGGGGGGGGGGGGGGGGGGGGGGGGGGGGGGGGGGGGGGGGGGGGGGGGGGGGGGGGGGGGGGGGGGGGGGGGGGGGGGGGGGGGGGGGGGGGGGGGGGGGGGGGGGGGGGGGGGGGGGGGGGGGGGGGGGGGGGGGGGGGGGGGGGGGGGGGGGGGGGGGGGGGGGGGGGGGGGGGGGGGGGGGGGGGGGGGGGGGGGGGGGGGGGGGGGGGGGGGGGGGGGGGGGGGGGGGGGGGGGGGGGGGGGGGGGGGGGGGGGGGGGGGGGGGGGGGGGGGGGGGGGGGGGGGGGGGGGGGGGGGGGGGGGGGGGGGGGGGGGGGGGGGGGGGGGGGGGGGGGGGGGGGGGGGGGGGGGGGGGGGGGGGGGGGGGGGGGGGGGGGGGGGGGGGGGGGGGGGGGGGGGGGGGGGGGGGGGGGGGGGGGGGGGGGGGGGGGGGGGGGGGGGGGGGGGGGGGGGGGGGGGGGGGGGGGGGGGGGGGGGGGGGGGGGGGGGGGGGGGGGGGGGGGGGGGGGGGGGGGGGGGGGGGGGGGGGGGGGGGGGGGGGGGGGGGGGGGGGGGGGGGGGGGGATCTCAAACTTTTTCAACTTTCACGCAATACATGAGCGTGAGCCATGGACATATCACTATAGGTGGAATAGAATGTTGGTTGTGGAGAATACAAAAAGGAGAAGATAGTCTCACATCAACTAGGCGTATCAACGGGCTATGGAGATGCCCATCAATAGATATCGATGTGAGTGAGTAGGGATTGCCATGCAACGGATGCACTAGAGCTATAAGTATATGAAAGCTCAACAAAATAAACTAAGTGGGTGTGCATCCAACTTGCTTTCTCACGAAGACCTAGGGCACTTGTGAGGAAGCCCATCATTGGAATATACAAGCCAAGTTCTATAATGAAGAATTCCCACTAGTATATGAAAGTGACAACATATGAGACTCTCTTATTATGAAGATCATGGTGCTACTTTGAAGCACAAGTGTGGTAAAAGGATAGTAGCATTGTCCCTTCTCTCTTTTTCTCTCATTTTTTTATTTGGGCCTTTTCTCTTTTTTTATGGCCACTCCTTTTTTTTCGTCCGGAGTCTCATCCCGACTTATGGGGGAATCATAGTCTCCATCATCCTTTCCTCACTGGGACAATGCTCTAATAATGATGATTATCACACTTTTATTTTTCTTACAACTCAACAATTACAACTCAATACTTATAACAAAATATGACTCTATATGAATGCCTTCGGCAGTGTACCGGGATATGTAATGAATCAAGAGCGACATGTATGAAAATTATGAAGGTGGCCTTGCCACAAATACTATGTCAACTACATGTTCATGCAAAAAGCAATATGACAAAAGTAATACGTGCCATATGAACGGAACGGTGGAAAGTTGCATGGCAATATATCTCGGAATGGCTATGGAAATGCCATGATAGGTAGGTATGGTGGCTGTTTTGAGGAAGGTATATGGTACCGGCGAAAGTTGCGCGGCACAAGAGAGGCTAATAATGGTGGAAGGGTGAGAGTGCGTGTAATCCATGGACTCAACATTAATCAAAAGAACTCATGCACTTGTTGCAAAAATTTAGAAGTCATCAAAAATCAAGTACTACGCGCATGCTCCTAGGGGGATAGATTGGTAGGAAAAGACCATCGCTCGTCCCCGACTGCCACTCATAAGGAAGACAATCAATAAATAAAATTGTGCTCCGACCTCATCACAAAGTGGTTCACCATACGTGCATGCTACGGGAATCACAAACTTCAACACAAGCATTCTTTAAATTCATAATCACCCCAACTATCATTTCTTTGATATTATCACCTCCATATCTCAAAACAATTATCAAGTATCAAACTTATCTTAGTATTCAACGCACTCAAAAGAAAGTTTCACATATCTTGAATACCAAGTATATTATCTTTAAGAAAATTACCATGCTATTAACGACTCTCAAAATAATCTAAGTGAAGCATGAGAGTTCAATAGTTTATTTAAAACAACAGCAAATCTGGGTTGGGCCTCCGGTTAATAGGTTAGTCCCAAAAATAATATAAAAGTGGATAATAAAGTCCAATATTGCCTAAAACAGTAGATAAAGTAGCATGGAGCAATCAAAAATTATAGATACGTTGGAGACGTATCAAGCATCCCAAGCTTAATTCCTGCTCGTCCTCGAGTAGGTAAATGATAAAAAGAGAATTTTTGATGCGGAGTGATACTTTGGCATAATTTCAGTGTAAATCTTCGTAAACGTGGTACGGATATTCAGATCCGAAAGATTCATGACAAAAGTTCATATTGACATAAAAGTAATAATACTTCAAGCATACAAATTAAAGCAATCATGTCTTCTCAAAATAGCATGGCCAAAGAAAGTTATCCCTACAAAATCATATAGTCTGGCTAAGCTCTATCTTCATC
>JAAAWM010009739.1:0-27543 GCA_036873465.1 Thinopyrum obtusiflorum
ACAGGTGCTGAGGATTTGGTTGAAGCAGCTGAGGACTTTGGAGGAGCAGGAGCAGCTTGAGGAGTTGGCCGTGGGGGCTTTGAAGAATCTGGCCGTGAGGGCATTTCTGAGGAACTTGGCTTATGAGCAGGTTTCTTTGACATGGCCTTCTTTGGCTCGATAGCAGAGGCCTCAGCAGCAGCAGCAGAGTCTTCATTAAATTTCCTCACTGCTTCTCTTGCTTGTCTGGCCAATTTGGCCTGGTGCTTGGCCCATTCATCAGGATAATCCTCACCACGCTTGAGGCTGGTAGGATCAGCTTCTTGGCCAAGTGCCAACGGAGGTCTTGGGCATGGAGGATTTAGAGCTAATTTCTTCATATATTTGGGAGTTACATATCTGTACTCCCTCCATTCCCGTGCCCATCTCCTCTCTATCCTTTGTATGCGCACCTTGCACTGATTTTTGTCCTCCTTACCAAACTTGGCCTCATCAGGAGTGCAATAGTCCTTGTATATATCATCAGGGATCTCAAAAGCAGTATTGACCTCAGGCCTCTTTCCTCCTTTCCGTGGCTTCTTTCCATCAGCCATTTTCTTCAGATGAGGAATTTGAACAATGGAATTCTCTGAAGAAGTATGCAACTTTTCTTCGAGGAACGCTGCAAATGAGTTAAGTTGATGAGAACCTAGAGATTCAGCAGCGGTCATGAGTACCTGTGAACAGAGTATAGTTACGAGGAATTTGGAGAGGTCATATGTGTTCTCACAAGGTTTTTCAAAAAGAACAAGTTTGAAGAATTTGACCAGATGAGTCTTGAAGAATTTCACTAAGCGTTCTTTGTCTTAGGTTCCAGAGTTGTACAGATCAGAAATCCGCACAATTGAGGAATCTTGAAGAAAAATTATTGCTTAGAGAAACGAATCAAGAACAGATGACATGTGAGGTGTTTAGTGTGTGAGGATTTGAAGAAAAACACCTTTGAAGATTTTGTAGAAATCATTTGAATCAAAGAGGGCAGTAAAAGTAACTTTTAATTAACCTGGACGAAGAACACGACGAACTGAGAGGTGTAGATGTGAAGTTCGTCAGTTCAGATCTTCCACGCCCTAACTTGGCAGAGGAAGACAGCTACAGCGGCGGCGGAGTGAAGAAATCTGCAGCCGGCGCGAGTACGATGGCGGCGAGGTCAAGGCAGTGAAGCTCTTCCTCACCGGCGACGATTAAGTAGCGGCGGCGCTAGGGTTTGAGAAGCTCGAGCGGGAGTGAGGTCGAGCGGAGTAAAAGTGAAGTGAGGAAGGGGAGGGGTATTTATAGCCACGATGAAAAATGGTTCGCCCGAAGAAATTTGACGAACGTGCCCCTGACCCTTCTCATTCGCTTGGGGGGGGGGGGGGGGGGGGGGGGGGGGGGGGGGGGGGGGGGGGGGGGGGGGGGGGGGGGGGGGGGGGGGGGGGGGGGGGGGGGGGGGGGGGGGGGGGGGGGGGGGGGGGGGGGGGGGGGGGGGGGGGGGGGGGGGGGGGGGGGGGGGGGGGGGGGGGGGGGGGGGGGGGGGGGGGGGGGGGGGGGGGGGGGGGGGGGGGGGGGGGGGGGGGGGGGGGGGGGGGGGGGGGGGGGGGGGGGGGGGGGGGGGGGGGGGGGGGGGGGGGGGGGGGGGGGGGGGGGGGGGGGGGGGGGGGGGGGGGGGGGGGGGGGGGGGGGGGGGGGGGGGGGGGGGGGGGGGGGGGGGGGGGGGGGGGGGGGGGGGGGGGGGGGGGGGGGGGGGGGGGGGGGGGGGGGGGGGGGGGGGGGGGGGGGGGGGGGGGGGGGGGGGGGGGGGGGGGGGGGGGGGGGGGGGGGGGGGGGGGGGGGGGGGGGGGGGGGGGGGGGGGGGGGGGGGGGGGGGGGGGGGGGGGGGGGGGGGGGGGGGGGGGGGGGGGGGGGGGGGGGGGGGGGGGGGGGGGGGGGGGGGGGGGGGGGGGGGGGGGGGGGGGGGGGGGGGGGGGGGGGGGGGGGGGGGGGGGGGGGGGGGGGGGGGGGGGGGGGGGGGGGGGGGGGGGGGGGGGGGGGGGGGGGGGGGGGGGGGGGGGGGGGGGGGGGGGGGGGGGGGGGGGGGGGGGGGGGGGGGGGGGGGGGGGGGGGGGGGGGGGGGGGGGGGGGGGGGGGGGGGGGGGGGGGGGGGGGGGGGGGGGGGGGGGGGGGGGGGGGGGGGGGGGGGGGGGGGGGGGGGGGGGGGGGGGGGGGGGGGGGGGGGGGGGGGGGGGGGGGGGGGGGGGGGGGGGGGGGGGGGGGGGGGGGGGGGGGGGGGGGGGGGGGGGGGGGGGGGGGGGGGGGGGGGGGGGGGGGGGGGGGGGGGGGGGGGGGGGGGGGGGGGGGGGGGGGGGGGGGGGGGGGGGGGGGGGGGGGGGGGGGGGGGGGGGGGGGGGGGGGGGGGGGGGGGGGGGGGGGGGGGGGGGGGGGGGGGGGGGGGGGGGGGGGGGGGGGGGGGGGGGGGGGGGGGGGGGGGGGGGGGGGGGGGGGGGGGGGGGGGGGGGGGGGGGGGGGGGGGGGGGGGGGGGGGGGGGGGGGGGGGGGGGGGGGGGGGGGGGGGGGGGGGGGGGGGGGGGGGGGGGGGGGGGGGGGGGGGGGGGGGGGGGGGGGGGGGGGGGGGGGGGGGGGGGGGGGGGGGGGGGGGGGGGGGGGGGGGGGGGGGGGGGGGGGGGGGGGGGGGGGGGGGGGGGGGGGGGGGGGGGGGGGGGGGGGGGGGGGGGGGGGGGGGGGGGGGGGGGGGGGGGGGGGGGGGGGGGGGGGGGGGGGGGGGGGGGGGGGGGGGGGGGGGGGGGGGGGGGGGGGGGGGGGGGGGGGGGGGGGGGGGGGGGGGGGGGGGGGGGGGGGGGGGGGGGGGGGGGGGGGGGGGGGGGGGGGGGGGGGGGGGGGGGGGGGGGGGGGGGGGGGGGGGGGGGGGGGGGGGGGGGGGGGGGGGGGGGGGGGGGGGGGGGGGGGGGGGGGGGGGGGGGGGGGGGGGGGGGGGGGGGGGGGGGGGGGGGGGGGGGGGGGGGGGGGGGGGGGGGGGGGGGGGGGGGGGGGGGGGGGGGGGGGGGGGGGGGGGGGGGGGGGGGGGGGGGGGGGGGGGGGGGGGGGGGGGGGGGGGGGGGGGGGGGGGGGAAAAGAGGCACATTCTTCACGTTGACGCCATAGTCCTTGAGAGTTTGTTTCATCCACAGCAATTGAGCACAGCAAGAACCAGCAGCAATGTACTCAGCTTCAGCAGTAGACAGTGATACGTAGTTCTGTTTCTTCGAGGACCAACAGACCAAAGATCGTCTGAGGAAATGATATGTACCAGATGTTGACTTGCGGTCCACACGATCACCAGCATAGTCAGAGTATGAATATCCAATGAGATCAAAAGCCGAGCCCTTGGGGTACCATAATCCAAGTGTTGGTGTGTGAGCTAGATATCGAAGAATATGCTTCATAGCCTTATGGTGTGATTCCTTCGGTGTAGCTTGAAATCGGGAACACATGCAAACACTAAGCATAATAACTGACCTAGATGCACATAAATACAATAGAGAACCAATCATGGAGCGGTATACCTTTTGATCGAAGTCAATACCATTTTCATCAGTGCATAGATGGCCATTTGTGGGCATAGGGATTTTGACGCCTTTGCAATCTTGCATGCCGAATTTTCTCAGTACATCCTTGAGGTATTTCTCCTGAGATATGAATATGCCATTGTGTTGTTGATGAATTTGAAGACCTAAGAAGAATTTCAATTCTCCCATCATAGACATTTGATATTCTTCACTCATCATATAGGCAAATTCATCACTATAACGTTGGTCAGTATAGCCAAAGATAATATCATCAACATATATTTGGCACACAAACAGTTCACCATCATAAGATTTAGTGAAAAGAGTAGGGTCGAGTGAACCGGGTTTGAAGCCCTTCTTCATGAGGAATTCCTTCAAAGTATCATACCACGCCCGAGAGGCCTGCTTGAGGCCATAGAGGGCCTTATTGAGTTTGAAGACTTTGTCAGGATTCTTTGGATCTTCAAAACCTGGGGGTTGAGCAATATATACTTCTTCCTCAAGCTTACCATTGAGGAATGCACTTTTCACATCCATTTGATATAAAGTGATATCATGATGGTTAGCATAAGCAAGTACTATGCGAATAGCTTCAAGTCTAGCAACAGGTGCAAAAGTTTCATCGAAATCAATTCCTTTAACCTGTGTGTAGCCTTGAGCTACAAGCCGTGCCTTATTCTTCACCACAAGGCCATTTTCATCTTGCTTGTTGCGGTAGATCCACTTTGTGCCAATGATATTGTGCTTGCGAGGATCTGGACGTTTGACCAGTTCCTAGATGTTGTTGAGCTCGAACTGATGTAATTCTTCTTGCATAGCTTGAATCCACTCAGGCTCCAGAAATGCTTCATCTACCTTAGTGGGCTCTGTGATAGAGACAAAAGCAAAGTTCCCACAAAAGTTAGACAAATGTGAAGCTTTTGAGCGTGTGAGAGGACCTGGTGCTTCAATGTCATCGATGATTCTCTCAATTTGCACTTCGTTTGCAATGCGAGGATGAGCAGGTTGTCGTCGAGGAATTTGATCAGCATTTTCCTCAGCACCATTTTCTTCAGCATTTTCTTCAGGTGCATTAGCTCGATGTTCTTCATGTTCTGGAATGAATTCTTCAGCAGATTCTTCGGTAGGGATGACATCCTCAGTAGCCTTGAACTTTATAGATTCCTCAGGTGCTGGTTCATCTATCACAGAAGGTAGGTGCTCTCTTTGCGAGCCATTAGTTTCATCGAACTGCACATCTACAGTTTCAACAACCTTGTGAAGAACGTTGTTGAAGACTCTGTAGGTGTGCGAGTCCTTTCCGTAACCAAGCATAAAACCCTCATGTGCTTTCGGTGCAAATTTAGAGTTGTGATGAGGATCTCTAATCCAGCATTTAGCACCGAAGACTTTGAAATAACTCACATTGGGTTTCTTCTCAGTGAGGAGTTCATAGGTAGTCTTCTTGAAGAATTTGTGAAGATATACTCTGTTGATAATGTGGCACGCAGTATCAATTGCCTCAATCCAGAAATGATGAGGCGTCTTGTACTCATCAAGCATAGTGCGAGCCATCTCAACAAGAGCTCTGTTCTTGCGCTCCACGACGCCATTCTGTTGAGGAGTATAAGGAGCAGATAACTCATGAGTAATACCAAGTTCATCAAGATAGTCATCAAGACCAGAGTTCTTGAACTCAGTTCCATTGTCACTTCTGATGTGCTTGATCTTCACACCAAAGTTGGTTGAAGCCCTCGTGGAAAATCGTTTGAAGACTTCCTGCACTTCATGTTTGTAAGTAACAATGTGTACCCATGTGTAACGAGAATAATCATCAACAATAACAAAGCCATATAGTCATGCATCATTTGTAACTGCAGAATAATGGTTAGGACTGAAGATATCCATATGAAGCAATTCAAATGGTCGAGTGGTGGTCATGATTGTCTTCGCTGGATGTTTGGCCTTGGTCATCTTTCCAGCTTCACAAGCTCCGCATAAGTGATCCTTGAGGAATTTGACATTCTCAATGCCAATGATGTGCTTCTTCTTCGCAAGCGTGTGCAAATTCCTCATGCCTGGATGACCAAGTCGTCGATGCCATAGCCAGCCTTCTGAAGCTTTTGCAAGTAGGCACACAGCTGGTTGTGGTCCTGTAGAGAAATCAACAATATACAAGTCTCCTCTCCTAAAGCCTTCGAAGACTTTGGAATTGTCAGCTTCCATGATCACAACACAGCGATACTTGCCAAAGACAACAACCATATCAAGATCACAGAGCATTGAGACAGACATGAGGTTGTATCCTAAGGACTCGACAAGCATGACTTTGTCCATGTGCCGATCCTTTGAGATAGCAACCTTACCTAGACCCAATACCTGACTTTTGCCTTTGTCAGCGAAGATGATATGCTTCAAATGCGATGGAGATAAGGGAGCATCCATCAATAGATTCATGTCACCAGTCATGTGATTTGTACATCCACTATCAAGAACCCACTCAGTGGCTTTGGGTTGATCATCCTGCAGATGAATTAGTGCAGCTTACGAACTCATATACTTCATCAGTGAAGAATATGACATCAATTCATCAGATCAATTTCATCAAGCAATAGAACAGATAAAGCAGTATGAGGACGAGAGAAATGAGAGTTCATTTCTTCATGATTAGCATGCGTCCTATCAGGCAATTTTCAGGTCTCTAGCAAATTGTTCAGACGTTTGAGCACGTCTGGAGACCTGACCTTGCAGAAGAGATTAGTTCCTTTTCTTCACCACCCACATCTGAAGTGGTGGCAAAGAGTTCATCACTCTGCGAGCTTCATATGAGAAAGGTGGCATAGAAGCCAGTCCATTTCGTTTCACATAAGAGGAGTTAGGATAAGCATATGAATAAGCAGAGAAATTCTTCGAGGACTTATGAATATAATGGTTAGAAGAATAATGCTCATATTCATAGCCCTTAGCTCTTCCCTGCGAAACAGAGTTGTTAGCACGATGATATTCATATGAGGACTTTGATCCTTTTGAGGAATTTGATCCATGTGAGGAATTTTGTCCGTAGGAGGACTTGGATCCATATGAAGAATTTGATCTGGGGTTCCTATTCTTCCCAGGTGGTGTCATGAGGAAATTCACCAGAAGACTTTCAAGGAACTTATTGGGAACCCAGATTTTCTTCATAGGGGAACCGTTCCTGCAGTTAGTGCCAACATATCTAGCAAATACTTCACCATTCTGATTTTTGAACAGTTTATAGTTGGAGTCAAATGACTCATCAGAAGAATGTGGAGATTCACATGTAAAGCCAGATAGATTAGATGGATCAACTGGAGGTCCCTTTGCAGCAACCCATGAGGTTTTGGGGTACTGCTCAGGCTTCCAATATGTACCATCAGCATTGAGTTTCCTCTCAAAGGCAATACCCTCTTTTCTAGGGTTCCTGTTGAGGATCTACTTTTTAAGCACATCACAAAGAGTCTGATGCCCTTTGAGGCTTTTGTACATGCCTGTCATGTACAATTCCTTCAGCCCTGCATCATCAGTGATACTAGCAATGTCCTCAGATGAGGAATTAGTGATAGCAGAGACAGTTGAAGAATTTGTAGCATTAGTAGCATTTGAACATTCAGGTGAAGAATTAGCAGATTCATGTTCAATGCATTTCAAACATGGAGGAACAAATTCTTCCTGAGCAGCGCTGATTTGTTGAGCAAGTAATGAATCGCACTCCTTCTGAAGATCTTCATAACTCACTCTTAGCTTTTCAAGATCTTGCTTTCTTTGAAGAAATTCATAAGAAAGCTTCTCATGGTCAGATAGGAGAGTATTATGATGACTTTGAAGGTTGTCAAACGTAGACTGAAGTCTGAAGATTTTCAGTCAAGGTTTTAGTGCGATCCATTTCTTCACCCAACATATCATCACTTTTGTCTAGCATGTTTTGAACCTTTTCAAAAGCCCTTTGTTGTTTCACATTAATCTTAGCAAGTTTAGAATAGCTGGGCTTGAGGTTTTCATCAGATTCATTCTCACTTGATTCAGAGGAGGTATATTTGAGTACCTTGGCACCCTTTGCCATGAAGCAATAGGTGGGAGCGTAGTCATCATTGCCTTCATCATCCTTGTTGGTGAGGTCATTTTCTTCAGAGTTGAAGATAGACTTGCTGACAAATGCAGTAGCGAGAGCTAGGCTCGCCACACCAGATTCGGACTCCTTAGATGCCTCCTCTTCCTCATTTTCTTCAGATTCAGCCTCAGAGTCCATTTCCTTGCCAATGAATGCTCGAGCCTTCTTGGAGCTGCTCTTCTTGTGAGATGAAGACTTTGAGGATTTTGATGATGAAGACTTTGAGGATTTCTTCTCTTTCTTCGCATCATCAGAACTGTAATCCTTGTATTTCTTCTTCTTTGATTCCTTTTCCCACTGAGGACAATCTTGAATGTAGTGTCCAGGTTTCTTGCATTTGTGACAAAGCCTTTTCTTGTAGTCAGTGGACGAGGAATCATTGCTCCTTGAGGGTCTTCCAAAGCGACCACGTCTTGAGAACTTCTGGAATTTCTTCACGAGCAGTGCTAGCTCCTGGCTCAGTTCTTTAGGATCATCAAGGCTACTACCAGAATCTTCACCTTCAGATTCAGAGACGACCTTGGCCTTCAGGGCACGCGATCTGCCATAGCTCGAACCATAGAGATCTCTCTTCTCAGCAAGCTGGAACTCATGAGTATTCAGCCTCTTGAGTATATCAGCGGGATCAAGTGACTTGTAATCAGCACGTTCTTGTATCATCAATGCCAGAGTATCAAATGAGGAATCAAGCGATCTCAACAATTTCTTCACCACCCCATGGTCGGTGATGTCAATGGCAGCAAGCGCTTGAAGCTCATTTGAGATGTCAGTGAGGCGATCGAAGGTTTGTTGAACATTTTCATCGTCGAGTCTTTTGAAGCGGTTGAAGAGATTGCGAAGAACGTCAACACAAGAGTCACGTTGAGTTGAGACTCCTTCATTCACTTTGGATAGCCTATCCCAGATAAGCTTGGCAGTTTCCAAAGCACTCACTCTTCCATACTGGCCTTTGCTCAGATGGCCACATATGATGTTCTTCGCTTGAGAATCGAGTTGCTCGAATCTCTTCACATCAGTAGCGTTCAGAGAAGGTGTGACTGAGGGAACACCATTTTCCACAACATACCAGAGATCGTTATCAATTGCCTCAAGATGCATTCGCATCTTATTCTTCCAGTAGGGGTAGTCCATCCCATCGAAGGTAGGACACCCAGCAGAGACCTTGATCATACCTGCGGTCGACATAACTAAAACTCCAGGCGGTTAAACCAAAATCACACAGAACAAGGGAGTACCTTGCTCTGATACCAATTGAAAGTGCGTTATATCGACTAGAGGGGGGGTGAATAGGTGATTTTTATGAATTCTTCACTGAGGAATTTGCGGGTGAGGAAATTTGTAAGCGAAGAACTACTTGCAGCGGAATAAGTACTCAGATGTAAACATAACAGAACATAGGCATGGTCATCATGATGAAATGAAGACAAGCACAGAGTACAGAAAACGTAAACACAGGATAACACAGGATGAAGACAAACAGACTGAAGAAATAGAACTAAGGAAATTGAGAAAGTCTTCAGTCAAAGTCTTCAAACACAGATAAGAACAAGTACACAACACAGTTATGATGAAATGAAAGAGTTGAGGAAATAGAAATAGTAAGCTCGGTGAAGACAATGATTTGGTAGACCAGTTCCAATTGCTGTCTCAGTTGTAAATCTCGTTGGAGTGGCTAGGTATTTAAACCTGAGGACACACAGTCCCGGACACCCAGTCCTGACCGTATTCTCCTTGAGCTAAGGTCACACAGACCTCGCCCAATCACTCGTGGTAAGTCTTCAGGTGACTTCCGAACCATCACAAACTCGGTCACTCGGCGATCCACAATTTCCTCTTGGATGCTCTAGACCATGACGCCTAACCGTCTGGAAGAAGCACAGGCTACAAAGGTAACAAGCGTCGGATCCACGTAGGATCAATCTCTTTAGTGATGCTCAATCACTTGGGGTTTGTAGGTGTTTGGGTTTTTGGGTTTTTCCTCACTTAATGATTTTCGCTCAAAGTCCTCGGAGGATGGGATGCTCTCAAATGACAAGTGTCAGTTTCTCTCGGAGCAGCCAACCAGCTAGTGGTTGTAGGGGGCGGCTATTTATAGCCTAGGGAGCTGCCCGACATGATAAGACATAAATTCCCTTCAATGATATGACCGTTAGGTGGGTAGATATTTTGAGACAGTTGGCGCGTAGCACAGCAACGGTCGGATATTTGAGGTTCAAAATCCTTAGGGCTATCATGTTCCTCACAGTGTAGGCAGTCCGCACTGGCGAATTCCTAACTCCTCAGTCAGAACAAATTCCTCAGAGACCAGAAGAACTTCGTCTCTGTCACTGAAGAATATGACTGAACTGTATGAGATTTGGGGGGGGGGGGGGGGGGGGGGGGGGGGGGGGGGGGGGGGGGGGGGGGGGGGGGGGGGGGGGGGGGGGGGGGGGGGGGGGGGGGGGGGGGGGGGGGGGGGGGGGGGGGGGGGGGGGGGGGGGGGGGGGGGGGGGGGGGGGGGGGGGGGGGGGGGGGGGGGGGGGGGGGGGGGGGGGGGGGGGGGGGGGGGGGGGGGGGGGGGGGGGGGGGGGGGGGGGGGGGGGGGGGGGGGGGGGGGGGGGGGGGGGGGGGGGGGGGGGGGGGGGGGGGGGGGGGGGGGGGGGGGGGGGGGGGGGGGGGGGGGGGGGGGGGGGGGGGGGGGGGGGGGGGGGGGGGGGGGGGGGGGGGGGGGGGGGGGGGGGGGGGGGGGGGGGGGGGGGGGGGGGGGGGGGGGGGGGGGGGGGGGGGGGGGGGGGGGGGGGGGGGGGGGGGGGGGGGGGGGGGGGGGGGGGGGGGGGGGGGGGGGGGGGGGGGGGGGGGGGGGGGGGGGGGGGGGGGGGGGGGGGGGGGGGGGGGGGGGGGGGGGGGGGGGGGGGGGGGGGGGGGGGGGGGGGGGGGGGGGGGGGGGGGGGGGGGGGGGGGGGGGGGGGGGGGGGGGGGGGGGGGGGGGGGGGGGGGGGGGGGGGGGGGGGGGGGGGGGGGGGGGGGGGGGGGGGGGGGGGGGGGGGGGGGGGGGGGGGGGGGGGGGGGGGGGGGGGGGGGGGGGGGGGGGGGGGGGGGGGGGGGGGGGGGGGGGGGGGGGGGGGGGGGGGGGGGGGGGGGGGGGGGGGGGGGGGGGGGGGGGGGGGGGGGGGGGGGGGGGGGGGGGGGGGGGGGGGGGGGGGGGGGGGGGGGGGGGGGGGGGGGGGGGGGGGGGGGGGGGGGGGGGGGGGGGGGGGGGGGGGGGGGGGGGGGGGGGGGGGGGGGGGGGGGGGGGGGGGGGGGGGGGGGGGGGGGGGGGGGGGGGGGGGGGGGGGGGGGGGGGGGGGGGGGGGGGGGGGGGGGGGGGGGGGGGGGGGGGGGGGGGGGGGGGGGGGGGGGGGGGGGGGGGGGGGGGGGGGGGGGGGGGGGGGGGGGGGGGGGGGGGGGGGGGGGGGGGGGGGGGGGGGGGGGGGGGGGGGGGGGGGGGGGGGGGGGGGGGGGGGGGGGGGGGGGGGGGGGGGGGGGGGGGGGGGGGGGGGGGGGGGGGGGGGGGGGGGGGGGGGGGGGGGGGGGGGGGGGGGGGGGGGGGGGGGGGGGGGGGGGGGGGGGGGGGGGGGGGGGGGGGGGGGGGGGGGGGGGGGGGGGGGGGGGGGGGGGGGGGGGGGGGGGGGGGGGGGGGGGGGGGGGGGGGGGGGGGGGGGGGGGGGGGGGGGGGGGGGGGGGGGGGGGGGGGGGGGGGGGGGGGGGGGGGGGGGGGGGGGGGGGGGGGGGGGGGGGGGGGGGGGGGGGGGGGGGGGGGGGGGGGGGGGGGGGGGGGGGGGGGGGGGGGGGGGGGGGGGGGGGGGGGGGGGGGGGGGGGGGGGGGGGGGGGGGGGGGGGGGGGGGGGGGGGGGGGGGGGGGGGGGGGGGGGGGGGGGGGGGGGGGGGGGGGGGGGGGGGGGGGGGGGGGGGGGGGGGGGGGGGGGGGGGGGGGGGGGGGGGGGGGGGGGGGGGGGGGGGGGGGGGGGGGGGGGGGGGGGGGGGGGGGGGGGGGGGGGGGGGGGGGGGGGGGGGGGGGGGGGGGGGGGGGGGGGGGGGGCCAAAGAGAAGAAACTGGGAGAGATGAAGGAAGAGAAGGAAAAGAAAGAAGAGAAGGAAGAGAAGGAAAAGAAGAAAGAAAGCTATCCTCCAAACCCCTACAGTTATAATCTGTAAGGATCTCTTCCGAAATATCCTCTAGGGCCTTAACCTCGTGAACGCGAGAAAGAAGTGCCAACTCCAGATTAGATTAAGGAAAAGATTTGCAAACTTGAAAAGATCTCCAAGGCTTGTTCATACTATTGAAGAGGGTATTGACTCCTACTGGATGATGAGCAAAGACCTTGAAAAGATAGTTGATGTGCTCTATGGTAGAGCTGAGTACCTCATCAATATCACCCTTGAGTTGTCAGCAGACTCTAAATTCCTTATGAAAGTCATCACTGAGCAACAAGAGAAAGTAATGATGATGGAGGACTTATTCAAGGGTATGTCCATTGCCTGCAATTGGAAGAAAGACAAAAAGCCTGCATAGGAGGAGAAGGAAGAAACCCCAGCTAAACTCGAGGAAAATTATGTATTAGGATCCCATCGACTTGATTATAAGCTTGGGGAGATCCACAAATTACATTGTATCTTTATTATTTTGCATGTTCATTTTCTGCAAGTCAAGTTAGTTTATTTTAGTTTACATAATTAATAGAACTGTCAGCTCCTTAAGAGTAAGGGTAGAATCGCTTATCCGATGATTCAGTGGATTTTTTATGATGAAGGATTATATTGCAACATCGTGATATTTTCATTAGATGTATGGATTAGGATGAATGTACTATATTTTTTACTTACCGATGAATATAGGGTCTTCCACGCCGCTAGTATCAAGTGCTAAGGGAAGGTTGCTAATTCTATGTGTTACATTATTTTTGGTTTGATTGTCTCAAAGAAAGAAATAAGAGAAAATGAAAAAAGAAAAAAGGCAAAAAGTATTAGCCAAAAATATTGCAACTAGGACAAGTAGCAAGAAAGTTGAAACTCTCAAAACAATAAAAGAATGGGTTGTTTCTTACTCTATTTTGAGTTAGCACTCAATCTGTCCATTTTTATTTTCTCTCGTGATTATCAAACATGATTAGCTTTCATGACACAAGTAAAACGATAAACGACTGTGTCATAGGCAAATAAACCTGTTCGAGATTGCGAGAGGAAGTAAAAAGAACGACTCAAGTATTTAAACCAAAATAGATGTTTAGTGCCCTAAAAATACTGAGAGCCCCTTGCGACTTGTTCGATCGAATCCCGTATAATTTAACTCATAGGTTATTATTCCTTCACTTAGCAATTGGTCACTAAAGGTGTGAAAGCCTCTCTCGTCATCTTGTTGGTAGGAATGTGCGAGTATTCATTATGGTTCTATATCTTTTATGACCATCGCTTTGATGCATTGCACTCAATCATCTACATTAATTTGCGCTTCATGATCGTGATGACCTTGTTCACTCAGCCGTGATTTTGCTTGGGGACGAGCAAAACTCTAAGCTTGGGGGAGTTGATGAGTCCATTTTACATCCCTTTTTACCTCATGTTTGTGCATCATAGTCGTGGGATTTTCAGCCACGCCATTTGTTCCAAAGGAGAAGATGGAGTATGTGACAACTGTACCCTCTCATACCAGGGGTCATACTGCACGGCGCCACCTCCCCCTGGTAAACTACTTCAACCCCATGTGATTGGATCTAGCAGATGACGAACAGAGGCCAGAACCACACTCTACAACCATAAATCTTCACCTCCGAAAGGGATCCATAGGGGGAATTGGCGAAAGGGCACCGCCAAGCCATCACCTTGATCAAGGAGACATCGGCATCGATCTTCATGATCATCATCCACATCCTTATTATCATCACCTTCATCCATCTCTTTGTAATACCCTAGTGTGGATTACTCATGTTACATTAATCATTCATCCATTATTGCCATGAACACCTTTATGACACTTGTTGTCTCTTTGTCTAAGTAAACCCTCTAGCTCTCGGGGATATGGAGGAACCCTATTATGTGTATGAGCTGAACGCCTATAAGATACATAATTCTCTGTGTATATTTATGTTAACTATTCTTCATGATGTTGTGTGAAGTCGACCAAACATCATCTGCTATATGGACATGAATAATGTTACTATCTTAGTGATGCAGGGAAGAGGAGATATTGCGGTGACAAAAGCTATCTCCTTCCTTGCAAAACTTAGAGAGGGGAATAACGGAGACCGCCTTAGCCACGTCAATGAGGAGACCCTTAATCATTGTTGCGCCAACCCGACAGGGAAGGAATAGTGGTGGGGTGTGTGATACGGAGCTGCGGCAGTATGCACGTAGCTGTACTTGGCTCCGGCCACAAATAAAATCTTATAAAGTGGATTTGTTATCTGAACCTAGAATTATGCACCACATAATTAAGTAACATGCATACTAGTGGGGAATCCAAACTCCTAAGAACGCCTTAGCCCTACTGCAGTTTCCATCATTTTTATTACTTTCTTATTCTTTACTTTTAATCTTGCACATTTTAGTTCTTGTCAACACACTCTTGCAATATTTCCACCACCGCACCACTTTTGCCTTGGACATCAACTAACTTCCAGGCACATTTCGATAAACCTCCATGAGAGGCAATGAACATTTTCTAAGCTCTATGTGGCATCAATACTCTTACTTCAGAAAGGCTACAACTCAACCATGTGCAATTGCAGGCCATCAATGGCATCAAGCTGAGTAACCTTTGTATGCCCATGAAGGGATTTTTGTGCCCCAAACAAAGTATCATAAAACTTCTTTGCGCTTTCCTCCATCTCCTCCCATGCCCCTTCATCTGCAGGTTGAGTCTCAGGCACATGAGCATTAACGAAGTCATCTAACAGTTAGTCAACCCCAGTATCATATTCGTCGGTGCATTGTGCGACCTCTTGAGCATGCGTTGGTTTTCCCTTGAAATGGAAAGGGTGATGCAGCAAAGTAGCGTAAGTATTTCCCTCAGTTTTGAGAACCAAGGTATCAATCCAATAGGAGACAACGCACAAGTCACCTAGTACCTGCACAAACAATCAAGAACCTTGCAACCAACGCGATAAAGGGGTTGTCAATCCCTTCACGGTCACTCGCAAAAGTGAGATCTAATAGAGATAGTAAAGTAAATATTTTTGGTATTTTTATTGTATATATTGGAAAGTAAAGATTGCAAAATAAAGGAACGGCAACAGAAATTGGCAAGTTGACAGGAAACTAATATGATGTAAAATAGACCCGGGGGCCATAGGTTTCACTAGAGGCTTCTCTCAAGATAGGAATTATTACGGTGGGTGACCAAATTACTGCCGAGCAATTGATAGAAAAGCGCATAGTTATGAAGATATCTAAGGCAAAGATCATGAATATAGGCATCACGTCCGTGTCAAGTAGACCAAAACGATTCTGCATCTACTACTATTACTCCACACATCGACCGCTATCCAGGATGCATCTAGAGTATTAAGTTCATAAGAACGGAGTAACGCATTAAGCAAGATGACATGATGTAGAGAGATAAACTCAAGCAATATGATATAAACACCATCTTTTTATCCTCGATGGCAACAATACAATACATTCCTTGCTGCCCCAACTGTCACTGGGAAAGGACACCGCAAGATTGAACCCAAAGCTAAGCAGTTCTCCCATTGCAAGAAAGATCAATCTAGTAGGCCAAACTAAACTGAGAATTCGAAGAGACTTGCAACGATATCAAATCATGCATATAAGAATTCAGAGAAGAACCAAATAATATTCATAGATAATCTTGTTCATAAATCCACAATTCATTGGATCTCGGCAAACACACCGCAAAAGAGTATTACATAGAATAGATCTCCAAGAACATCGAGCAGAACTTTGTATTGAGAATCAAAGACAGAGAAGAAGCCATCTAGCTAATAACTATGGACCAGAAGGTCTGTGGTAAACTACTCATGCTTCATCGGAGAGGCAATGGTGTTGATGTAGAATCCCTCCGTGATCGGATTCCCCCTCTGGCAGATCGCCGGAAAAGGCCCCAAGATGGGATCTCACGGGTACAGAAGGTTGCGGCGGTGGAAAAGTGGTTTCGTGGCTCTCCCTGATGTTTCTAGGGTATAAGAGTATATATAGGCGAAAGAAGTACATCGGTGGAGCTACGAGGGGCCCATGAGGGTGGGGGGCGCGCCTACCCCCCTGGGCGCGCCCTCCTGCCTCGTGGCCTCCTCGTGGAGTTCCAGACTTCGACTCCAAGTCTTCTAGATTGCTTTCAGTCCAAGAAAGATCATCGCGAAGGTTTCATTCCGTTTGGACTCCGTTTGGTATTCCTTATCTGCAAAACTCTAAAATAGGCAAAAAAACAGAAACTGGCACTGGGCCTCCGGTTAATAGGTTAGTCCCAAAAATAATATAAAAGAGCATATTGAAGCCCATTAAACATCCAAAACAGATAATATAATAGCATGGAACAATCAAAAATTATAGATACGTTGGAGACGTATCAAGCATCCCCAAGCTTAATTCCTGCTCGTCCTCGAGTAGGTAAATGATAAAAACAAATTTTTTGATGTGGAATGCTACCTAACATATTTATCAATGTAATTTTCTTTATTGTGGCATGAATGTTCAGATCCGAAAGATTCAAGACAAAAGTGTAATATTGACATAAAAATAATAATACTTCAAGCATACTAACAAAGTAATCATGTCTTCTCAAAATAACATGGCCAAAGAAAGCTATCCCTAGAAAATCATATAGTCTGGCTATGCTCTGTCTTCATCACACAAAGTATTTAATCATGCACAACCCCGATGACAAGCCAAGCAATTGTTTCATACTTTTGTTGTTCTCAAACTTTTTCAATCTTCACGCAATACATGAGCGTGAGCCATGGACATAGCACTATAGGTGGAATAGAATGGTGGTTGTGGAGAAGACAAAAAGGAGAAGATAGTCTCACATCAACTAGGCATATCAACGGGCTATGGAGATGCCCATCAATAGATATCAATGTGAGTGAGTAGGGATTGCCATGCAACGGATGCACTAGAGCTATAAGTGTATGAAAGCTCAAAAAGAAACTAAGTAGGTGTGCATCCAACTCGCTTGCTCATGAAGACCTAGGGCACTTCGAGGAAGCCCATCATTGGAATATACAAGCCAAGTTCTATAATGAAAATTTCCCACTAGGTATGAAAGTGACAAAATAAGAGACTCTCTATCATGAAGACCATGGTGCTACTTTGAAGCACAAGTGTGGAAAAAGGATAGTAGCACTGTCCCTTCTCTCTTTTTCTCTCATCTTTTTTTTATTTGGGCCTTTTCTCTTTTTTTTATGGCCTCTTTTTTTTCTTTCTCTTTTTTTTCGTCCGGAGTCTCATCCTGACTTGTGTGGGAATCATAGTCTCCATCATCCTTTCCTCACATGGGACAATGCTCTAATAATGAAGATCATCACACTTTCATTTACTTACAACTCAAGAATTACAACTCGATACTTAGAACAAAATATGACTCTATATGAATGCCTCCGGCGGTATACCGGGATGTGCAATGAATCAAGAGTGACATGTATGAAAGAATTATGAATGGTGGCTTTTGCCACAAATACGATGTCAACTACATGATCATGCAAAGCAATATGACAATGATGGAGCGTGTCATAATAAATGGAACGGTGGAAAGTTGTGTGTCAATATATCTCGGAATGGCTATGGAAATGCCATATAGGTAGGTATGGTGGCTGTTTTGAGGAAGGTATATGGTGGGTGTATGGTATCGGCGATAGTTGCGCGGTACTAGAGAGGCTAGCAATGGTGGAAGGGTGAGAGTGCGTATAATCCATGGACTCAACATTAGTCATAAGGAACTCACATACTTATTGCAAAAAGCTATTAGTTATCGAAATGAAGTACTACGCGCATGCTCCTAGGGTGATAGATTGGTAGGAAAAGACCATCGCTCGTCCCCGACCGCCACTCATAAGGAAGACAATCAATAAATAAGTCATGCTCCGACTTCATCACATAACGGTTCACCATACGTGCATGCTACGGGAATGACAAACTTTAACACAAGTATCTCTCAAATTCACAACTAGTCTACTATCATGACTCTAATATCACCATCTTCATATCTCAAAACAATCATCAAGCATCAAACTTCTCATAGTATTCAATGCACTTTATATGAAAGTTTTTATTATACCATCTTGGATGCCCATCATATTAAGACTAATTTTATAACCAAAGCAAATTACCATGCTGTTCTAAAAGACTCTCAAAATAATATAAGTGAAGCATTAGAGATCAATAATTTCTTTAAAATAAGCCACCACCGTGCTCTAAAAAGATATAAGTGAAGCACTAGAGCAAAATTATCTAGCTCAAAAGATATAAGTGAAGCACATAGAGTATTCTAATAAATTCCGATTCATGCATGTCTCTCCCAAAATGTGTGTACAGCAAGGATGATTGTGGTAAACTAAAAAGCAAAGACTCAAATCATACAAGACGCTCCAAGAAAAACACATATCATGTGGTGAATAAAAATATAGCCTCAAGTAAAGTTACCGATAGACGAAGACGAAAGAGGGGATGCCTTCCAGGGCATCCCCAAGCTTAGGCTTTTGGTTGTCCTTGAATTTTTCCTTGGGGTGCCTTGGGCATCCCCAAGCTTAGGCTCTTACCACTCCTTATTCCAAAATCCATCAAATCTTTACCCAAAAACTTGAAAACTTCACAACACAAAACTTCAACAGAAAATCTCATGAGCTCCGTTAGTATAAGAAAATAAACCACCACTTTAAGGTACTGTAATGAACTCATTATTTATTTATATTGGTGTTAAACCTACTGTATTCCAACTTCTCTATGGTTCACACCCCCCGATACTACTCATAGATTCATCAAAATAAGCAAACAACACACGAAAAACAGAATCTGTCAAAAACAGAACAGTCTGTAGCAATCTGTAACTTTCGAATAATTCTGTAACTCCAAAAATTCTGAAATAAATTGGTGGACGTGAGGAATTTTTCTATTAATCATCTTCAAAAATAATCAACCTAAAATCACTATCCAGTAAAAAATTACAGCTAATCTTGTGAGCGCAAAAGTTTCTGTTTTTTACAGCAAGATCGCAAAGACTTCACCCAAGTCTTCCCAAAGGTTCTACTTGGCACAAACACTAATTAAAACATAAAACCACATCTAAACAGAAGCTATATGAACTATTTATTACTAAACGGGAGCAAAAAGCAAAGAACAAAAAATAAAATTGGGTTGCCTCCCAACAAGCGCTATTGTTTAACGCCCCTAGCTAGGCATAAAAACAAGAATAGATCTAGGTATTGCCATCTTTGGTATGCAATCCATAAGTGGCTCTCATAATAAATTCATAAGGCAATTTAATTTTCTTCCTAGGAAAGTGTTCCATGCCTTTCCTTAATGGAAATTGGAATCTAATATTTCCTTCTTTCATGTCAATAATTGCACCAATCGTTCTAAGGAAAGGTCTACCAAGAATAATAGGACATGTAGGATTGCAATCTATATCAAGAACAATGAAATCTACGGGCACATAATTCCTATTTGCGACAATAAGAACATCATTAATCCTTCCCATAGGTTTCTTAATGGTGGAATCCGCAAGATGCAAATTTAAAGAACAATCATCAAATTCACGGAAACCTAGCACATCACACAAGGTTTTTGGAATCGTGGAAACACTAGAACCCAAATCACACAAAGCATAACATTCATAATATTTAATCTTGATTTTAATAGTAGGTTCCCACTCATCATAAAGTTTTCTAGGGATAGAAACTTCTAGTTCAAGCTTTTCTTCATAGGATTGCATTAAAGCATCAACGATATGTTTAGTAAAAGCTTTATTTTTATTATAAGCATGAGGAGAATTTAACACGGATTGCAACAAGGAAATATAATCTATCAAAGAGCAATTATCATAATTAAATTCCTTGAAATCCAAAATAGTGGGTTCATTGCTATGTAAAGTTTTGAACTCTTCAATCCTACTTTTATTAATTTTTGCATCAAGATCTAAAAACTCCGGATCATTGGGACGCCTTTTAACTAAAGTTGACTCATCTCCAGTCCCATCTTTATCAAGATTCATATTGGAAAACAAAGATTTAATAGGAGTCACATCAATCACTTTTAGATCTTCATCATTATTATCATCTAGATATTCCGGTTTAGCGGCCATCTTATTAACTAAGGTGGCTTGCTTATCCAAAATTTGGCCAACTAAATTTTCAAGATGAGCAAACTGAGATTTCAAACCAAAAAATTCCTTAGACATATCATCGTGTTCTTTATTCATGTACTCCATAAAACTTTTTTGTTCTTTAAGCTCATTTCTGAAGAAATTATTATGCTCAAATTGCAAAGACATAAAGCTTCTAACATTGTTTTCAATTTCTTCCAACCTTCTAAGGTGAGGATCAACGCTTTTTGGCAGAGCCATCAAAGCAAACAGGCACACTAACACCCAAGAACACAAGAAGCAAGCGAAAAGAGATGAATGGCAGAGGGGCAAAGAAAAGGCAAAGGTTTTCGAAAATCGTTTTAGAAGTGGGGGAGAGGAAAACGAGAGGCGAATGGCAAATAATGTAATGCGAGGGAGAAGAGTTTATGATGGGTACTTGGTATGTCTTGACTTGGTGTAGATCTCCCCGGCAACGGCGCCAGAAATACTTCATGCTACCTCTTGAGCATGCGTTGGTTTTCCCTTGAAGAGGAAAGGGTGATGCAGCAAAATAGCGTAAGTATTTCCCTCAGTTTTGAGAACCAAGGTATCAATCCAGTAGGAGACAGCGCACAAGTCACCTAGTACCTGCACAAACAATCAGGAACCTTGCAACCAACGCGATAAAGGGGTTGTCAATCCCTTCACGGTCACTAACAAAAGTGAGATCTAATAGAGATAGTAAAGTAAATATTTTGGGTATTTTTGTTGTATAGATTGGAAAGTAAAGACTGCAAAATAACAGTACGGCAACAGAAATTGGCAAGTTGAAAGGAAACTAATATGATGTAAAATAGACCCGGGGGCCATAGGTTTCACTAGAGGCTTCTCTCAAGATAGGAATTATTACGGTGGGTGAACAAATTACTACCGAGCAATTGATAGAAAAGCGCATAGTTATGAAGATATCTAAGGCAATGATCATGAATATAGGCATCATGTCCACGTCATGTAGACCAAAACGATTCTGCATCTACTACTATTACTCCACACATTGACCGCTATCCAGCATGCATCTACAGTATTAAGTTCATAAGAACGGAGTAACGCATTAAGCAAGATGGCATGATATAGAGAGATAAACTCAATCAATATGATATAAACCCCATCTTTTTATCCTCGATGGCAACAATACAATACGTGCCTTGCTGCCCCTACTGTCACTGGGAAAGGACACCGCAAGATTGAACCCAAAGCTAAGCACTTCTCCCATTGCAAGAAAGATCAATCTAGTAGGCCAAACTAAACCGATAATTCGAAGAGACTTGCAAAGATATCAAATCATGCATATAAGAATTCAGAGAAGAACCAAATAATATTCATAGATAATCTTGTTCATAAATCCACAATTCATCGGATCTCGGCAAACACACCGCAAAAGAGTATTACATCGAATAGATCTCCAAGAACATCGAGGAGAACTTTGTATTGAGAATCAAAGAGAGAGAAGAAGCCATCTAGCTAATAAGTATGGACCCGAAGGTCTGTGGTAAACTACTCACGCTTCATCGGAGAGGCAATGGTGTTGATGTAGAAGCCCTCCGTGATCGATTCCCCCTCTGGCAGATCGCTGGAAAAGGCCCCAAGATGGGATCTCACGGGTACAGAAGGTTGCGGCAGTGGAAAAGTGGTTTCGTGGCTCTCCCTGATGTTTCTAGGGTATAAGAGTATATATAGGCGAAAGAAGTACGTCGGTGGAGCTACGAGGGGCCCACGAGGGTGGGGGGCGCGCCCTCCTTCCTCGTGGCCTCCTCGTGGAGTTCTAGACTTGGACTCCAAGTCTTCTGGATTGCTTTCGGTCCAAGAAAGATCATCGCGAAGGCTTCATTCCATTTGGACTCCATTTGGTATTCCTTATCTGCAAAACTCTAAAATAGGCAAAAAAACAGAAACTAGCATTGGGCCTCCGGTTAATAGGTTAGTCCCAAAAATAATATAAAAGAGCATATTAAAGCCCATTAAACATCCAAAACAGATAATTTAATAGCATGGAACAATAAAAAATTATAGATACGTTGGAGACGTATCACGTTGATGCACCACCTCCTCTCTCGCACGGTCGGACTCACCATGGAATACCCACCGGTGATAGCATGGCTTAAACCCATTCTTGGCAAGGTGTTGACCCATAAACTGCTTTGTTTTTCTAGGCTTGTTTTGAGAAAGGGTGCAGGGGCACCAAGTTCCACTAGGACCCATATCTCTCACAAATGCTGATTCCAAGAACTGGTTGGTCATTGTCTTCCATTCCATGGTCATACCCGCCTGATTAGGTCGGCCAGTGTACATCCACTCACGATCCTCCGTCTTATGGTATATACCGAAACACACATGTAATGCTTTTTATTTGTTCAATTAATTACAACTATTTAGTTTTTACGGCATGCACTCAACTACATCAAATAGGTAAGTATAGGTTCCAATCCCACCCAAGAATGTGTAGACTGGGTCGTTTCCATGCTCTACTCTGATCTGAGACAGAATTTCGGTAGCACCTCCCCACTGTTCTTGCCTTTCTTCCTTTTCTTGCCTTTCTTTATATCTTTACTTTTCTTTTCTTCCTTTTCTTTATATCTTTTCTTGCCTTTCTTTGTTGTATTTTCTTTTCTTGCTTTTCTTTTCTTATCTTTTCCTAATTTTCTTTCTTTTCTTTTCTTCCTTTATTTAGTGTCCGAAATATAGCAGGTGGGCCTCTAAAAACGCCAGGACCTGGGAGTCTTCGTAAAGAATTTTGCCCTCTCCTTTGATGCACAAGGCCTAGGCAACCAAGGACCATAGATAGGAATTTTCCACCCATTTCTGGTCATGATTTCATGTAGCCGCAGTTATGTTCTTGAATCTCTAGCATTAAAACCCTAGAAATGCAATTAATGTCCGGAATATAGAAGCTGGGCCCCAAAAAGGCCTAGACCTACCATGTGTCATGCCGTGGCCTATGTTGAGTGCAGAAAAAGTTTCAAGGCTAACAGACACAACTAGGGAAAAGCCTAGTAGTGGCGCAGCTAAAGTGCCTAGTAGTAGTGCGGGCGCCACCATGCGCTACTACTAAACGAAATAGTTGAGGCGCGTCTATAATACCACGCGCTACTAGTATCCTAAATACTAGTAGCACACCGTTTTTTCCCCACGCTACTACTAACTAATTAGGAATTAAAAAAATAAAATCCATCAATTCCATTGTATGCATACAATTCCGACAGTTATATAGGTTCTTATACAGTCCAACATATACAGCATTGAAACTATATGATACAACAATGTCTCATCATCATCATCATCATAGTGATACAACAATGTCTCATCATCATCATCATCATCATCATCGATCTAAACTATGATCACATACAATAGAAAAGTGATCACGATGAGCAAGAAAGGGATTATGAAGTTGGATTTTTTGCTTCTTCAATTTCTAAAGTTGTTTGAGCCTGGCTCGTTCACACTTCCCTACCACTGGATTTACAGTAGGGTATTCGGCCTACAACGGAGGCAGTTAGGCGCAAATAATGTCAATATTACCAAACAAGTGAACTGATAAAGCTCAAACATCATTGCAGCCACCGTTGCCATGCTTCTTACTTTGCACAAGAATACAAAGACTGCAAGCATCTAAACAACTCCTGCGTTACATTGTAAGACATGAAAAGAGCCACATTCTCAAAGCAGTAGCTTCATTCAGACAAAACATTCAGCGAACTAAGAAGAGTGGATCGTGACCTGAGCCTGGGTACAGGTGATCAAGAGCTCCTTCTCCCTCGTGAACTTATCATCGATCTGCTTGTTCAAAGCGAGGCAGTTGAGGAAGGCTGTCATCTCCAGCATGGATGGCTTAAGGACACTGCCAAACTTCTTTGGGTTTATGTACAACCCAACTTTCCAACCCATCCTGCCATATCACTTACAAGTGTGAATTTCTATGCAATAGCAAAGGCTGACTACTCATAGTCAGTACTCTAAGTCTATAACAAATGTCCACAGGAGCAGTACAATAATGCATGGGCAAACAGGCAATGCGAGAGAAATGAATCATCTGAACCTAACATCCGGGGAAAAGAGCACATCATATGGTGATGTTTTACTAGCTAGTGTAGCATAGGAGCAACAGAGTTCCTCCAACAATCATGAACGGAAATTTTCTTTCAAAGAAACAGTGTGGCAGTGCCTAATATGGGAGAAACCGAGTTCCTTCAACAACCATGAACCGTGGAATTTTTCCTTTCAAAGAAATAGAGTATGAGGTATATATGCTACTCATGGAATGCACTAAATTTTTTGGCGATCACGGCAGTAGGACACTGGGCACGGCATAGTATAAGGAACAAACACGCCATCAGACTAAAACAGCAGCGTGTGCTCATCTATCCCTACGCTACCATTTGGGGAAACGACTTTTATGCTGAGACGGGCAATGGGTCGAACAGGTTGTGTGTGCCCGGAGCAGGGGCGGATCTGGTCACGGAAAATCACAACACATGGATGGTATTTCTGTTACCTTTCCTTGATCTAACCGCCAGTGCAGATTCACCACACCGAACTGGAGTCAACTTGTGATAATGGGAGGGAAAGGATTGGGATTTGAGGCCTTGCTGTTCTCCGGGGTTCAAAGAGACAGGCGAGGGAGAGGCACCACGGAGGAGAGGGAGGGAGGACGGGATGGGAAGGGGTGCGGGAGGGAGAACAGGCTAGTTGGGGAAGATGCGAGCGGGGCGAAGCTTACCTGCGCCATCGTCAGGTCGCCGAGGTTTCTCCGCCGTCGTCGAGGATTACCCTCTAGGGATGCAGATAACTATCAACTAGACTAATTCTCATGGAAACCCTCTAAATCGACCACCGAAACCCCAGCCCCTCGATAACCTCATCGCCAGTGGACTCCGGCTCCTCCTCATCTTCTTCCCCGTCCTCAGTGGCAGCGTCACTGTCCTCCTCCTCTTCGTCAGCACTCGCGCGATCGTGACAGCCTCGATCTCCTCCTCCTCCTCGTGGTGCCTCGCTGGCCTCGCCATCGGTGTTGGGGTGGGGGTTGGGGTTTAGGGTATCTGGACTGGAGGAGATGCGGATTCGATGTGTCAGGAGATTTGGGGGGAGAAAGGGTAGGAGCAGAGCAGTGGCCTTCGCTTTTATTTATGTGGTGTTGTCCTTAGTAGTTGTAGCACAGCCTTGGATAGACGTGCTACTACTAAGTGGGGCCCACCAGCTGGCCTTGTCTATCCATAGTAGTAGCGCGGGGTGTTCCACCTGCGCTACAACTATCCACTTAGTAGTAGCGCAGGTTTTACACTCCGCGCTACTACTATGGCCTGTCCGAGGGGGCATGGTGGTGACCACTTCGTAGTAGTGCATGCCTGTTGTGCCCACGCTACTACTACGCCCTACCAGTAGCGCAGGGTTTGCACCCGCGCTACTACTAAGTAGCAGTAACGCAGGTCAAATAAGGTGCGCCACTACTAAGTGGTTGCCTATAGGGGTTTCCCCAGTAGTGGGAGGAACGGACCCCGCACACCCCTCGTAAACCAGACCCATTCCTTCTCGAAATCTAGATCCTTCTTGACAGATGGTCCAGTTTTTATGGAGTCTCCATGAAGGCTTTTGTGAATTGCTCTCAAATTTTCATCACACCCTACAGGGGCCATATGATGACACTGTGCCAGATCCCATGAATTTCCGGCTTTGTGTGAAATTCTATGGATTTAAACCGTAGCATGTCTCATGTCAGCGGCCTAGCCTTGGCCCCCTGGTGTCGGGGGATCTTCTCCTTTGCCTGCACAAGGCCTAGGCATGGACCAAGGACCACAGATAGGAATTTTCCACACATTTCTGGCCATGATCTCATATGGCCGCCGTTCATATCTTGTATTTCTGGCATAAAACCCCTAGAAATGTAATTAATGACCAGAATATAGTAGACGGGCCCCAAAAAGGTCAGCACCTGGCATGTGTCATGCTATGGCCTATGATGAGTGCAGAAAAAGTCTCAAGGCCAATAGAAAAATGGGCCCCGCACACCCTTCACAAACCAGACTTGTTCCTTCTCAAAACTTAGATCCTTCCTTGGAGTTGGTCCCGTTTCTACGGAGTATCCATGAAGGCTTTTATGAAATGCTCTCAATTTTTTACCACACCCTATAGGGGCCATATGATGACACTGTGCCAGGTCCCGTGAATTTTTGGCTTTGTGTGAATTTTTCTGGATGTAAATGGCAGCACCCCGCATGTCGGCGGCCAAGCCTTGGCCCCCCAGTGCTAGGGCATCCCTCTCCTTCGGCTGCACAAGGCCAAGGTAAGGACAAAGGACCACAGATAGGAATTTTCCACCCATTTCCGGCCATGATTTCACGTGGCCGCAGTTCAGATCTTGAATTTTTGTCATTAAAACTCTAGAAATGCAACTAATGTCCGGAATATAGCAGACGGGCCCCAAAAAGGCTAGGACCTGGCATGTGTCATGCCATGGACTATATTGAGTGTAGAAAACGTTTCAAGGCCAACGAAGGAACGGGCCCCGCACTCCCTTCAAAAACCAGACCCATTTCCTCTCGAAACCTAGAACCTTCCCGGGAGATGGTCCCGTTTCTATGGAGTCTCCATGAATGCTTTTGTGAAATGGCCTACTGGGGCCATATGATGACACCGTTTCTATGGAGATGGCCTACTGGGAACATAGGATGACACTGCACCAGGTCATGTGAATTTCTGACTTCGTGTGAAATTCCGTGGATTTAAACGGCAGCATCCGGCATGTCGGCGGCCTAGCCTTGGCCTCCCGATGTCGGGGGCTCCCTCTCCTTTGGTTGCACAAGTCCTAGGTATGGACCAAGGACCAGGAATTTCCACCCATTTCTGGCCATGATTTCATGTGGCTGCAGTTCAAATCTTGAATTTCCGGCATTAAGACCCTACAAATGCAATTAATGTCCGAAATATAGCAGATGGGCCCCGAAAAAGGCCAGGACCTAGCACATGTCATGCCATGGTCTCTGTTGAGGGCAGCAAAAGGTACAAGGCCAAGGGAGGAACAGCCCCGCACTTCCTTCACAAACCTGACCCGTTCCCTCTCGAAACCAATGATCCTTCCTGGGAGATAGTCCCGTTTCTATGGAGTCTCCATGAAAGCTTTTGCGAAACACTCTCAAATTTTTACCACACCTTTCAGGGGCCATATGATGACACCGTGCTAGGCCCCGTGAATTTTCGGCTTTATATGAAGTTCCATGGATTTAAACAGCAGCAAACTGCATGTCGGCGGCATGCCTGGCCCCCCGGTGTCGGGGCCTCCTTCCCCTTTGGCTGCACAAGGACTAAGCATGGACCATACCTAGGAATTTCCCACCCATTTCTGGCCATGATTTCATGTGGCCGCAGTTCAGAATTTGGATTTTCGGCATTAAAACCCTAGAAATGCAATAAATGTCCGAAATATAGCAAACAGGCCAAGAAAAAGGACAGGATCTGGCATGCATCATGCCATGGTCTCTGTAGAGTGCAAAAAAGGTTTCAAGGCCAACGGAGGAACAGGCCCGGCACCTGCTTCACAAACCCCACAATTTCTCGCGGTGATTTCATGTGGTCAGGTCCGTTTGCTATATTTA
>JAAAWM010009740.1:0-27562 GCA_036873465.1 Thinopyrum obtusiflorum
TAGCCGCCGTGCGCCCTGACGGGGTCCCTCCCGGGCGTGTGGGGTTTCGGGTCTACAAAAGCGCCCGCCGGATTGCTTGCGTACCGCGCTTCTGGACGGGTCTCCTTCGACGCGAGCTGCGGTGCATCACCCTCGGCGTTGGAGGTACACGGTGACGTGTTCGTGTGCGAACAGTTGTATAGATATTCATGTTTATATGAACGTAACATATCATCTGTCGAGGTATTTAGTTTATGTATATGTATCCACTTATAAAAAGGTAGTGACATTTATGGGTATATACCAATAAATTTCACATCGAGGTATTTACAGAAATATCTTGAGCATGCACTGTTGTTTTTTCAAAAACTTGAGTATCCACTTACAAATATATTGGACATCATTTGTAGGTATCTGATACCTAGAATAAATCATAGGGTATATACGTCCATGCAAATTATTTGGAATAAATTGTAAGGTATAACCTTTGTAGGTATACCTAAAATAAATTGTCGGGTATATACGTCTGTAGGTATATAATCACTACTAGGGAAAACCTTATACACAGAACATTAGCAGTAGCGCTCGATAAAATGAAGCGCTACTGCTACTTAGCAGTAGCGCGTGTCAGGAGAACGCGCTACTGCTATACACATAGCAGTAGCGCGTCTACGGGAAACGGCGCTATTACTAATATTGCCCCACTGTTGCCGCCAGGATAAGTATAGTAGTAGCGCTTTCCTTTGAAACGCGCTACTGCTAGGTAGTTTAGTAGTAGCTCTTTCTCCTAACACGCGCTACTGCTAAGTAGTTTATCTTCTCCGCCCCGTCCGCCCCTCACTCTCCCCCACTCCCACTCTCACTCTCCCACGCACGGGGGGGGGGGGGGGGGGGGGGGGGGGGGGGGGGGGGGGGGGGGGGGGGGGGGGGGGGGGGGGGGGGGGGGGGGGGGGGGGGGGGGGGGGGGGGGGGGGGGGGGGGGGGGGGGGGGGGGGGGGGGGGGGGGGGGGGGGGGGGGGGGGGGGGGGGGGGGGGGGGGGGGGGGGGGGGGGGGGGGGGGGGGGGGGGGGGGGGGGGGGGGGGGGGGGGGGGGGGGGGGGGGGGGGGGGGGGGGGGGGGGGGGGGGGGGGGGGGGGGGGGGGGGGGGGGGGGGGGGGGGGGGGGGGGGGGGGGGGGGGGGGGGGGGGGGGGGGGGGGGGGGGGGGGGGGGGGGGGGGGGGGGGGGGGGGGGGGGGGGGGGGGGGGGGGGGGGGGGGGGGGGGGGGGGGGGGGGGGGGGGGGGGGGGGGGGGGGGGGGGGGGGGGGGGGGGGGGGGGGGGGGGGGGGGGGGGGGGGGGGGGGGGGGGGGGGGGGGGGGGGGGGGGGGGGGGGGGGGGGGGGGGGGGGGGGGGGGGGGGGGGGGGGGGGGGGGGGGGGGGGGGGGGGGGGGGGGGGGGGGGGGGGGGGGGGGGGGGGGGGGGGGGGGGGGGGGGGGGGGGGGGGGGGGGGGGGGGGGGGGGGGGGGGGGGGGGGGGGGGGGGGGGGGGGGGGGGGGGGGGGGGGGGGGGGGGGGGGGGGGGGGGGGGGGGGGGGGGGGGGGGGGGGGGGGGGGGGGGGGGGGGGGGGGGGGGGGGGGGGGGGGGGGGGGGGGGGGGGGGGGGGGGGGGGGGGGGGGGGGGGGGGGGGGGGGGGGGGGGGGGGGGGGGGGGGGGGGGGGGGGGGGGGGGGGGGGGGGGGGGGGGGGGGGGGGGGGGGGGGGGGGGGGGGGGGGGGGGGGGGGGGGGGGGGGGGGGGGGGGGGGGGGGGGGGGGGGGGGGGGGGGGGGGGGGGGGGGGGGGGGGGGGGGGGGGGGGGGGGGGGGGGGGGGGGGGGGGGGGGGGGGGGGGGGGGGGGGGGGGGGGGGGGGGGGGGGGGGGGGGGGGGGGGGGGGGGGGGGGGGGGGGGGGGGGGGGGGGGGGGGGGGGGGGGGGGGGGGGGGGGGGGGGGGGGGGGGGGGGGGGGGGGGGGGGGGGGGGGGGGGGGGGGGGGGGGGGGGGGGGGGGGGGGGGGGGGGGGGGGGGGGGGGGGGGGGGGGGGGGGGGGGGGGGGGGGGGGGGGGGGGGGGGGGGGGGGGGGGGGGGGGGGGGGGGGGGGGGGGGGGGGGGGGGGGGGGGGGGGGGGGGGGGGGGGGGGGGGGGGGGGGGGGGGGGGGGGGGGGGGGGGGGGGGGGGGGGGGGGGGGGGGGGGGGGGGGGGGGGGGGGGGGGGGGGGGGGGGGGGGGGGGGGGGGGGGGGGGGGGGGGGGGGGGGGGGGGGGGGGGGGGGGGGGGGGGGGGGGGGGGGGGGGGGGGGGGGGGGGGGGGGGGGGGGGGGGGGGGGGGGGGGGGGGGGGGGGGGGGGGGGGGGGGGGGGGGGGGGGGGGGGGGGGGGGGGGGGGGGGGGGGGGGGGGGGGGGGGGGGGGGGGGGGGGGGGGGGGGGGGGGGGGGGGGGGGGGGGGGGGGGGGGGGGGGGGGGGGGGGGGGGGGGGGGGGGGGGGGGGGGGGGGGGGGGGGGGGGGGGGGGGGGGGGGGGGGGGGGGGGGGGGGGGGGGGGGGGGGGGGGGGGGGGGGGGGGGGGGGGGGGGGGGGGGGGGGGGGGGGGGGGGGGGGGGGGGGGGGGGGGGGGGGGGGGGGGGGGGGGGGGGGGGGGGGGGGGGGGGGGGGGGGGGGGGGGGGGGGGGGGGGGGGGGGGGGGGGGGGGGGGGGGGGGGGGGGGGGGGGGGGGGGGGGGGGGGGGGGGGGGGGGGGGGGGGGGGGGGGGGGGGGGGGGGGGGGGGGGGGGGGGGGGGGGGGGGGGGGGGGGGGGGGGGGGGGGGGGGGGGGGGGGGGGGGGGGGGGGGGGGGGGGGGGGGGGGGGGGGGGGGGGGGGGGGGGGGGGGGGGGGGGGGGGGGGGGGGGGGGGGGGGGGGGGGGGGGGGGGGGGGGGGGGGGGGGGGGGGGGGGGGGGGGGGGGGGGGGGGGGGGGGGGGGGGGGGGGGGGGGGGGGGGGGGGGGGGGGGGGGGGGGGGGGGGGGGGGGGGGCTCTTGTAATTATTTGACTGTTTTTATTTATATAAAAATTACCGTAAAGCAATTGTTCTACAGTTCCGTACTTAAAAAAGATATCTGGTACACCGGGGTTGTAGCGCACACGCCACACGTAGTCTCACTATCTGAAAGCTGTTAAAATTCAGGTATAAAAATATAGCGTGTACCTTTGGATCAAAATCTAAAACACATGTCGAGAAAAGGAAAACCTTTATGTAGATAGTAGCTAACTGGACTGTGAATTCAACCCATTAGTGTTATCGGCGCTGAATTATCATTTTTGTTTCTCAAGTTGTGTTTTGATTTTGGATTTGATTCTTTCTAGGATATTATGTAAATGCTATTTCTACGCACTAGTTTCCTAATCGAAGCTCCAGTCGGCTCCAACAAGTAGAGCTTTGGCTTGACTATTGGGTACTTCATCTATGTATGGTACTCCTGATTTTGTTGACCGGGCGTTCTAATGCTTAGTCACACACCCTTAATCACACGTGTCCGTGCATGATGTTAACCGTTGGCCGTCTTATGGACGGTCGATTTCTTCATTACTTTTCTTGTGCCTTAATTTCCATTGATTGGATCAGAGAAGAACTTTCCGCCATTGTTGGGTGGACGGTCCTGTCGAGGGACAGCATGCATGCACCTCTTGGCTCTTGCTAGTACCTCTCTTTGTGCCTCGGGCGGTCGGGCCTCAGCTAGAACACACGCACAAGGAGACTAGTACTACGCGCTAGTTTTAGTCCATCATGTCGGCATGATCGATATGATTTCACGATTATCTTCTCGCGTGTGCGGTACTCCGGTGGACGTGGAAGGCAGACAACGAGAATTTTCGTAACTTGGACGAGTAGTATATTCTAACTCGGGAACTTGACCCGTTTCGAGTGGAGGAGATGGACACAGTGCTGGATGCAGCGGACTCGTAGTACTATTAAAGGGGTGGCACCCTAAAAAAAAGATGGGGGTGGCTACGGAGTTTCATGTTGGAGTGGATATTGCGAACCAAGGAGGACGATAATATCCCAGTTCACCAGATTTAAGGCCTAGACTTGACGCTGGTGCTCGTATTTTTTAGAATTTATTTTAGACTTCCAGCGATGTTCATTCAATGAAAGGAGACGTTCACGTCGACTGCGAGGCGTCTATGATGACTTCGTAAAATCTTAGGATGCTATGTCCGCACAGTCTCTCGAGGTGCTCATAGGAGGAAGGTGTGCGCGTGTGTTTATAGGAGTGAGTGTATGATCGTGTGTATGAATGACTTCGATTGTACTGTGTTAAAAAAAAAAAACTTAGAGTGGATATCGCTCCAAACTACTTTCGGTGGCACGTAAAATTTTGAGTTAATGAAGTGGCACCATATTGAGCCTGAATTTAGCTCGCGATTCTATAGCTACCTGTGCACACATGGCGACATTTGGTGTTCAAGATGGGCCAAGAGGGCCTTTTCCCATAACGCCGACCAAACAATTCAGCATCTACAATCGGGCTTAGCAAATCCAGTTACTTATATGTCCGTAGACGCATCCTGGCACGCCTATAGACGCAGTTGGACCGTCTTTCATATGTCCTGCTCGGCAGCCACATGCCACAAACCCGGACTCTCAAATACATGCAAATCCATGCTAGCCCATCATACACGTCAATATCGCACATACATAACAAATATTGGTCGAAAGTACATAGCCCTTACATAAACTTGATATTAAGTGCAAAACTCAAACATTAGCTCTTTGTTTTCATTGTGGGTCTACATATGCTTCACAAGGTCATTGAGTAGCTACGCGTGCACCTGATGATCTCGAAGATTCTAATGCATCTGCAGAAAGTTCATGAGCTGATTGCATCTTTATCTTCTGGGATTTGGACTTATTCTCTAGGTGCTTCAAAATCGTTGGTTTGAGCTACCCCGCAATCCTCATCCTCGACAATCATATTATGCAAAATAACACAACATGTCATCGGCTGTCACAAAGTTTTTTATTCCCACATATTGCAGTTCCACGAACAATTTCTCAACGAGCTTGAAGCACTTTGAATGCCCTCTCGACATCCTTCCTATTTGCCTATAGCATTGTTGCAAAGTGGCTTTATTTATTGCCTTATGGTTAAGATATGGTCTTCACAAATGCCTCCCATTGAGGATAGATGTCATCTCAAGATAGTACCTCACCTTGTACTCCCGGCCGTTAACAGTGTAATTGCATGACGGCGATTACCCGTTACAAAGCCTTCTGAACATGGGAGATCGTTGAATCACATTGATGTTGTTGCGAGAACCCCGCGTTCCAAAGAAAGCATGCCAAATCATCATAAGCCATGTGATGTCACTGCTTCAAGTATGATGGTGGACTCTTTGGTGTCACCTTCATAAATTCCACGGAAACCGTGGGGCAGTTCTTCCATTGTCAATGCATGCAATCAATTGATTCAAGCATTCCTGAAAAACCTCCTGCCTCTTCAATAGCCAACAATTTTTCTGTGTCATACTTTCATGCACATTTGGTTCTCTCGGATACTCTGCTCCAAACACCTGCACCACAGCACGGGCAAACCTGACAGTAGTCTTCAGGCATGTGCTCTCCCTCTCCGGACCATCTCACCAATGGCATCGACGACAGTATCAAGTGCAAGCATCCTCAGAGCAGTCGTGCATTTCTGCTTAGCAGAGAAAAGAAGTTTGTCGCAACAATCCCTGGTGAGCTTGAAGTAGTCATGGTATGCCTCCACTCCCTCCACAACGCACAAAAACAATGGTTTGCGCATATGAAAACGACAACGAAACCATGGATCATCCAGGAAAGTTGGGTCCGGAGCAAAGTAGTCCTTGTATAACAGCCGTGCTCTAGAGACCCTATCCCGATTAATAACTCTTCTCCCTTTGACTGAGCCCTTAAAATTGAGAATATGCTCCATTTCCTATTGCGTGCTCACGACCATGATCATATCCACTTCTTCTTCCAAATCCGATGAATGGAAGAACTCATTTTCAATCATTTTATCAAGCTCCGTTAGTCCATATGACTCGTCCAACGAGGCATCGGAATCCATAGTTTTCCCTACGAATAAATGACAAAAAACTTGGTCGGACAATGTGTCGAACACATCAAGTGCAAGGTGTAGGCTGAAAGTTGTTGGACGTACCGCAGTGCCATCCGAGCCGGCGACGATGTCTGCGGCGACGAGTACGGATGGGGGATTGCAGTGCCGGTGTTGACGGCGCTGAGGCTCGGAACAGCGGCGGAGCAAGGGTGGCGGCAGAGCAATGAGACATCTGGCACGAGGAGGGGGGAGAGGGGATAGAACAAATGAAATCGGTAGGCCGGGGGAAGAATTTGGTGAAATTTGTCGAGGTGTAGGGTCCCACGTGCGGACGCGCCCGGTCGCGCCCAGGCCTTCATATATCCGCGCTACATTTGGGCTGAATATGAAGGATGTCGGTCACCACGAACATTTGAGGCTCGTTTGAGGCGCCCGTCTGAATCACATTTTTTTGACCGGTCAGTGACCACGGTGTCCGCCTGGGCGTTTAGAGGGGTTTGAGGCCCCGGGACGTAGATGTGGTTATGCCTTGAAAGCTTAATAGTTCCTCCAGTCAACTTCTTTTTTCTTTTGAGATATTCTTCCTATCAACTTGACCCATCATCATTGCACTTTTTTAGGGCAATCATCATTGCGCTTGCTTCATGTGAAAATACAATCTGTTTGGTGGAATGGATCGCATGGGCCAAGTTGCTACTCTAGGGCCACAATCATGGACTGAAAAAGGCGATAATAGATGATCCGGGGAGCGATTTTCACTGGTCTCTTTTTTTTTTCTTTTTTTCTCGTCTTTCTTTGTTTATTTCTCGGTTTTCATGTGTGTGTGTTTTTTTCTGCTTTTTTGTCCTTTTCGGTTTTCTTTCTTTGTTTTTATTTTGTTTGTTTCTTGGTTTTCATCTTTTTCTTATTTTTCTTTGTTTCTTTCTCGGATTTTGAATACATGGTCAAAATTATTTTCTATACATGTTTTTAACATTATTCAAATACAGGATTAACATTTTTTATTAGATGATCAACAATTTTATATACATTTTAATAATTTTTAAATACTTGATTAACATTTTTCAAATACAAAAATAATATTTTTTTAATGCATGGTCATTTATTTTTTATACACAATTAATATTTTTCAAATGTTTGATTGAATTTATTCAAAATGAAAAACTAACTATTTTTAATACATGGATATTGCCACTTTCTGCCTCCGCTATGAATATAAGAAAAAACTGGTTTATGCTTGTATGATACCTAGTTGTTTTTAGGGTATATACTCAAAAAAATGTGTGAGGATAATACATATTTTTTTGGAATGTAGCAATAATATTTTTGGTATGATTCATCCACTATTATACATTTGATACATCTCCACCGGGGTATGTTGTTGTTGACGCTCAAAAGTGGCATGATTGTAAAGAGTAGCTTGAAGCCATGTCAAGATTAATTCAAACTTATTATTGAAAGTCACCATGAGATGGCTCGCTTCGAGAAGATCAAGATGGATATGAAGATGGTCTAAAACGGAGCTCGGATGCAAAAGTTATGACAAGTTCAGAGATGCTCATATTGACACCAGATTAAAGAATGGCTTGAAACCCAATCAATATGACTTCAAATGGAAAAAGTTTCAACATGAAAGTTGTGCGTCTCGTCGAAACGGTTGATTTTGATATAAAAATCGTTCAAATCCGAGTTCGTATGCAAAAGTTAGAGCAATCGGAGTGCAGCCCTGTCACGAGGCGAGATGTGGCGCGCCCCACCAGACACATGTCTGATGGGTAGCGCGAGGGAATAGCCTGTTTTGCGCGACCGATTTGACCCTGAAGATGACCTCTGATCAAAAAACGTTCAACATGAAAGTTGTTCGTCTCGTCGAAACGGTAAGATTGCTTTTGGTCTTGTTTCCATCCGAGATTGTTTACCACCACAATAAAGACCCGCAAGGTGCAGCCAGTTTAAACCGAACAGTTTTGGAAAGTTCGGACAAAACCAATCCGAATTTGACTAGGGTTTTGGACGTGAATCCAAACCTTTTCCTTGCACGGGAAGGGGGGGGGGGGGGGGGGGGGGGGGGGGGGGGGGGGGGGGGGGGGGGGGGGGGGGGGGGGGGGGGGGGGGGGGGGGGGGGGGGGGGGGGGGGGGGGGGGGGGGGGGGGGGGGGGGGGGGGGGGGGGGGGGGGGGGGGGGGGGGGGGGGGGGGGGGGGGGGGGGGGGGGGGGGGGGGGGGGGGGGGGGGGGGGGGGGGTAGCCGCCGTGCGCCCTGACGGGGTCCCTCCCGGGCGTGTGGGGTTTCGGGTCTACAAAAGCGCCCGCCGGATTGCTTGCGTACCGCGCTTCTGGACGGGTCTCCTTCGACGCGAGCTGCGGTGCATCACCCTCGGCGTTGGAGGTACACGGTGACGTGTTCGTGTGCGAACAGTTGTATAGATATTCATGTTTATATGAACGTAACATATCATCTGTCGAGGTATTTAGTTTATGTATATGTATCCACTTATAAAAAGGTAGTGACATTTATGGGTATATACCAATAAATTTCACATCGAGGTATTTACAGAAATATCTTGAGCATGCACTGTTGTTTTTTCAAAAACTTGAGTATCCACTTACAAATATATTGGACATCATTTGTAGGTATCTGATACCTAGAATAAATCATAGGGTATATACGTCCATGCAAATTATTTGGAATAAATTGTAAGGTATAACCTTTGTAGGTATACCTAAAATAAATTGTCGGGTATATACGTCTGTAGGTATATAATCACTACTAGGGAAAACCTTATACACAGAACATTAGCAGTAGCGCTCGATAAAATGAAGCGCTACTGCTACTTAGCAGTAGCGCGTGTCAGGAGAACGCGCTACTGCTATACACATAGCAGTAGCGCGTCTACGGGAAACGGCGCTATTACTAATATTGCCCCACTGTTGCCGCCAGGATAAGTATAGTAGTAGCGCTTTCCTTTGAAACGCGCTACTGCTAGGTAGTTTAGTAGTAGCTCTTTCTCCTAACACGCGCTACTGCTAAGTAGTTTATCTTCTCCGCCCCGTCCGCCCCTCACTCTCCCCCACTCCCACTCTCACTCTCCCACGCACGGGGGGGGGGGGGGGGGGGGGGGGGGGGGGGGGGGGGGGGGGGGGGGGGGGGGGGGGGGGGGGGGGGGGGGGGGGGGGGGGGGGGGGGGGGGGGGGGGGGGGGGGGGGGGGGGGGGGGGGGGGGGGGGGGGGGGGGGGGGGGGGGGGGGGGGGGGGGGGGGGGGGGGGGGGGGGGGGGGGGGGGGGGGGGGGGGGGGGGGGGGGGGGGGGGGGGGGGGGGGGGGGGGGGGGGGGGGGGGGGGGGGGGGGGGGGGGGGGGGGGGGGGGGGGGGGGGGGGGGGGGGGGGGGGGGGGGGGGGGGGGGGGGGGGGGGGGGGGGGGGGGGGGGGGGGGGGGGGGGGGGGGGGGGGGGGGGGGGGGGGGGGGGGGGGGGGGGGGGGGGGGGGGGGGGGGGGGGGGGGGGGGGGGGGGGGGGGGGGGGGGGGGGGGGGGGGGGGGGGGGGGGGGGGGGGGGGGGGGGGGGGGGGGGGGGGGGGGGGGGGGGGGGGGGGGGGGGGGGGGGGGGGGGGGGGGGGGGGGGGGGGGGGGGGGGGGGGGGGGGGGGGGGGGGGGGGGGGGGGGGGGGGGGGGGGGGGGGGGGGGGGGGGGGGGGGGGGGGGGGGGGGGGGGGGGGGGGGGGGGGGGGGGGGGGGGGGGGGGGGGGGGGGGGGGGGGGGGGGGGGGGGGGGGGGGGGGGGGGGGGGGGGGGGGGGGGGGGGGGGGGGGGGGGGGGGGGGGGGGGGGGGGGGGGGGGGGGGGGGGGGGGGGGGGGGGGGGGGGGGGGGGGGGGGGGGGGGGGGGGGGGGGGGGGGGGGGGGGGGGGGGGGGGGGGGGGGGGGGGGGGGGGGGGGGGGGGGGGGGGGGGGGGGGGGGGGGGGGGGGGGGGGGGGGGGGGGGGGGGGGGGGGGGGGGGGGGGGGGGGGGGGGGGGGGGGGGGGGGGGGGGGGGGGGGGGGGGGGGGGGGGGGGGGGGGGGGGGGGGGGGGGGGGGGGGGGGGGGGGGGGGGGGGGGGGGGGGGGGGGGGGGGGGGGGGGGGAGCTATGTGACATGGGCCGGACTGATGGGCTGTGAAGATACAAGATAGAAGATCTTCTTCCGTGTCCAGATGGGACTCTCCTTTGCGTGGATGGCAAGATAAGCATTCGGATATGAAGATTCCTTTCTCTGTAAACCGACTCTGTACAACCCTAGGTTCCCCCGGTGTCTATATAAACCGGAGGGTTTAGTCCGTAGAGGCAATGACAATTCCCATAGGCTAGACATCTAGGGTTTAGCCATTAGGATCTCGTGGTAGATCAACTCTTGTAACCCCTATACTCATCAAATACAATCAAGCAGGACGTAGGGTTTTACCTCCATTAAGAGGGCCCGAACCTGGGTAAACATCGTGTCCCTTGTCTCCTGTTACCTTCGATCCTCGGACGCACAGTTCGGGACCCCCTATCCGAGATCGGCCGGTTTTGACACCGACAGCAGGTGCGTGACCAAAAGGTCACCGGAACCTTGCCGACGACGAGGTCCGCGGCGACGAGCTCGGGCTCGCGTGGATTAGCAGCTACGGGCGCGCTGGAGCTTGAAGAAGAGCGTGGGGAGGATCTGCGGCTCACCTTGCGGCTATAAAAAGCCCTCGATGGGTTTAGTAGCTGCAGGGTTGGCCGGCGTGGAGGAAGATCGGCGTCGCGCTCGATCCACTGCCTCCGGTGCTCCCCGACTTGCGCTTGTGGACGAGAACGAGGTGGATGACCACGGCGGAGACGAGGGACACGGCTGCACAGCGCGGAGTCGACGGTGGACGCGGGATCTACGCCGGCGGGGGGGGGGGGGGGGGGGGGGGGGGGGGGGGGGGGGGGGGGGGGGGGGGGAGGAGGTCCAGGGGGAGTGGACGAGGGGGAGCTTATCCCTTGGGCTGTCGGCGAGCGTCGGTGGCGTCGCGCTGTCGACGTTTCGCCGGCGCGCGCGCGCTCGGCCAGGGAGCGGCCGACACGACGAAGGAGAGAGAGGGAAATGGGCCAGGTGGGCTGGGCTCCAGGCACTGTGCACTTAAGCTAGTGCACAATGGCCTTTACCTATTTTCCTTTTTCTGTTTTCTTTGCAACTCTGTTTTGCTAATTGTTTGAGCCCTAACTGATTTTTGTAAAATGTGTGACCTAGCTCATAAATCACAGTGCAATGTATCCTATCACCAAAAATTAGTTTGGGGCAAATACTATTTCTTATTTATCTTGGATTAATTAAAAGGTCATTAAAGGTTGCTTTTAACCACTGTTTGGGGTTGTTAGAGTTACCTATCCAATCCATTTAATGATGGTTACCATTTTAGATTTGTCTCTGGATTATTAGTTATTTAATGAACATTTTTCCAACAGTGTTTGAGCAAATTTATATTTCACTTTTGAATTTGAGTTGATTTTCAGAATAGAATTTGAATTGTTTTGATTAACCACTATGACTAGGCACTGCAAATGAAGTGACTTGGCATTATTAGCAGATAACCACAGTGGCTATTACACAGGGGTGTTACAAAAGGTCTCCACCTGAAATCCAAACACGGAGAAGAGCACTATGACGACGTCTTAAGAAGAGAATGACGCCCACATGGGTCACCGTCGTCGGCACCACGGCGCAGGGCTTTCACGCGATAGCTCCCATGAGTCACCATGAGGCCTTCGTGAATAGCGCGACGAGTTCTGAACCCCATATCCAGATTAGGGCACCGCCGTTGTCATAGACAAAGAGCGCGCCCGTGTCACCCGTCGCTATGACTCCTGCTGCCCACACGACCAAGTGAAATGGACACCATCACCGCCATGGTGTCCGCCGAAGAGCCAACCACGCGGACCATCTTTCAGAGCTGCCGCCCTGGCATCCAAGCCACGAGACATCACCGACCACCCACATCCTAGTGCACAGATCGTGGAGAAAAAGCCCGTCATCAGTCCCCGAGCCCGGGTCAGTGCCACCATCATAGGGGCGCCCACGCCAAGAAAAAATCATGTTTATTTTGTAGTATGTGTCTCTACATAAGAGCAAGTACAATAGTGTGACATAAGCAGGCTATAAGGAATAGAATAATATATCTTTACTTAGTTGAAGGAGAGAGAAGAGAAGCGGACTTTTGGTTAGTAGCCAGCTGAACACGAGACCTAAGATGCTTGTGAGGATGTAAGGTGGGCCAACTATTGATAAACTACTCTCTCCGTTCCTAAATATTTATCTTTTTGGAGATTTCAAATGGACTACCACATACGGATGTATATAGACATATCTTGAGGTGGTGTCGGATGTGTCTTCGCTGCCTGAGCTTCAGATTGGGGTAGCCCCTGTTTTGTCCCCGTCCCCTGAGATCCTGGTTGGTTCTGCCGATGGGGAAGCAGGCATGTATGCAGATCTCTCCCCTCATGCTACATCTTGTCGGTTGCCGTTGCCCGTCGTGCTGATTGCTTCTGGGAGTGAAGCCGTTGTCGAGGTCGTGGCTCCGGTGCTGCAGATTATGCCTGAGCTGCAGAAGCTTTGTGGGGAGCCCACTTTGCCTATTTCGATGGTGCTTCCTAAGGAGATGGGGTCGCTTGGAGGGGACTTGGCGATGCCGACTGTGACCTCACCGTTGTCGTTGGAGCCCAGTCAGCCACTCGCCTATGTTGATCGTGGAGGTTTGGACGTTGCTATTGCTCTCCCACCTGAGGTTGTTGCCCAGGTGGCATCCGTGGGTGCCGAGGTTGATGAGATAGGTGCTTTGACAGCTACTTCTGAGGCGCCGAAGCCCATTCGGTCGCCCATCTTTGACCGTGACGCTATGTTGGCACGTATTGACGAGGTGGTCTTCGTGAAAAAGCTTGACCGTTTGCTCGCCTCCTTGGAGGCAACTTGTCCTGGGTCTCGCAATGTGATTGCTTGCCTCCTAGTGGATGAGGTTTCTACAGGCAAAATAAAGAAGGTGAAGAAGGCTCTCAGGCGCATAGGCAAGAAGAGTGGCGCCATTGATAAGGCGTTTGCGGCTGCTTAATGGAGGATACTCAGTCTCTTCGTCCTCCATCTCCGAGTGGCTCGTCTCCGTGGATTTCTTGGCGTCTGATGTATTCAACATTGGTTTTGTTGAGGGTTTCTTTGCGACATAGAAGTGCCAGGGTTTGTGGTTGTTGCGTGTTATGTATGTTTGTCGGGTTGACCGTGAGGTCATGGAGTTTCTTTCTTAGCGAGTAGTCCGCATGTGATCTATATGTATCGGTTTTCGCCCGGTTTTCCGTTAATTAACCGGGCAATTCTCTTCTTCTTAATTAATCGATGAGGCAAATCTTTTGCCTCCGTTTCGAAAAAAAATATTTTAGAGTGTAGATTCACTCATTTTGCTCCGTATGTAGTCACTTGTTGAAATCTTTAGAAAGACAAATATTTACGAACGAAGGGAATAGTATATATTTAAAACTTACTATTGTACATGCCGGTTAAGAGGTTGGCTGTAAATAACATGACAACTTCTTATAGCCGACCGTTGACTGTATTATTAACTATGCTCTAACTACAGAAAGTACTAGTACTAGTACATATGACAAGAGCGGCAGGCACAAGGCAGGTAAGTCCGATTAATAATCCTGGGAACCCGCAGTTGAAATGTTCTCGCGGTAATCTATTCGTGCGCTGCGACATGCCGCTCCCTCGAAAACGACGGATCGATCGGTCTGACGCTGCGAAATGCTGTGCGTCCATATGTACGTTGCGCACGGCGCCGGCGCTGCGCCGTTCCCGGAGTGTGAGGCAAGCGCTGACTCTAGCGATTACGCACGGCAGACGCGCGCCCAAGTATCTCGCGAGGTTTGAACTGCGCGCCATACAACTCGAGAAGTCAGGTCAGTGTGATGTGGTGAAGGTGCATCGATGCGTGCAAAGATTCCGAACTCACGTTGCATGTTGCTTGCTATAGAAAAGTAAAGCCGTCCCTTCGACGGGCGACCGGCGGGATCCCGTGGCGTTTGTCCCCTTGCATCGGCGCCCGTCGCCCGCCGTTTGAACTTGACCGTTTTCGAGGTTTTTCTTCAGATTTTTTCCCTTGGAGTACGTAAGTACTAGCAGAACATTCCAATGTGACATCGGCATTGGCCATGTGTTTCCATGGTCGTATGCAACAGGGTTGAGCGTACTGTACTTACTACTACTAACATCTGGCCACGGGTTCAGGCTTCTCCGACAATGTTCCATGCAAATGATGGACTGTGAGGGCCAGAAACACGCGTGCCCGCACTGGAGGGTCCCCGTCCGTCTGTGGGACGCGACGGATCCACTATACTTTCCTCTGTCCAAAAAGCAACAATTGTTACGTACCTAGAAAGTTGAGATTGCGCCGACATACTTCAACCAAGGGAACTGGCGGTGGCTTGGTAAAGACGTCAACAAGTTGTTTCTTCGAAGAGATGCACTGGATCTGTACTACCTTCTGTGCAACACGCTCCCTCATAAAATGAAAATCAACTTCGATAGGCTTCGTCCGTGAATGGAAGACAGGATTGGACGAGAGATAGGTGGCTCCAAGATTGTCACACCAGATAACCGGAGGCATGTGTTGAGGAACACCCAACTCTTGAAGTAATGACTGTGTGACGCCCCCGGCTTAATCGTGCACTAATCATACACGCAAATGCACACGATCAAGCCTAATGACTCACTTAAAGATATCACAACACAACTCTAAAATATAAATAAAATCATACAAGCTTTATATTACAAGGCAGGGCCTCGAGGGCTCGAATACATAGCTCGATGACATACAAACGTCAGCGGAAGTATCAGATATCTGAGTACAAATATAAAAAAGAATCAGAAATGCCTTTAGAAAGGCGGGGCAAAATAAAACACTACGATCAAAAGGCGCAGACCTCCTGCCTGGGACACTCCTATCCTACTCCTGGTCGTCGGTCAGCTCGTAGAAGTAACCACCCTCGAGGTGGTAGTAGCAGTCGTCGGCGTGAGCAACTGTCTCAGGGACTCCGTCATCCGGTCTCAACAAACTGATATGGGGAGAAAAAGAAAGCAAAGCAATCGTGAGTACTCCGAAGTACTCAGCAAGCAAGGACCTACACTACATATGCAACATTATCAAAAGAAGGTTGTATATGTGGACTGCGCTGCAGAAATGCCAGAATAGAGAGGAAGGCCTAGTCCTATCGAAGACTAGCATCTTCAGCATCTTCATCGGTCTTGCAGCATTAGAAGAGTGCAGATTAACATAATGTAAAGTAGTAGTAGTATCAAGTAACAGTCTCGCCCAGAGATCGTTTCTCGACTCCCTGCGAGAAAGCAATCCCGGAGCCATATATCCAGTTATCATCACAGGTATCCAGTTCTAGTTGTATCGATCGGGATACAACTCCGAGTGTCCGTTACCGTAGTACAGACTATCGATAGATGTTTTCTTCCCGGCAGGGGTGCACAAACTTACCCACCACGCTCGATTAACTCCGGCCGGACACACTTTTCGGGGTCATGCCCGGCCTCGGCCAAACGATATACCGCAACCCTACCTACAGCTCAGGAGAGAGGTCCCCGTCGGTCTATCTCCTAAGCGCAAGGGGGTCTTGGGCTATCGCCCCTCGCCCTCCGGGTCGTTGCGTGCAGGGCGAACCAGGCTCCACCACTACCGGATAGTGCCGGCCCAGCCGGCCGCCAGGCTGAACTGGACGTCTGACAGAGCTTTCGGCTGATGTTACGATGCAGAGTGCCCATAACTGTTCCCACGTGATGGTTAGTGCTATCAGGCCAGAGGCCTACTCGGATCAAATATCCAAATCGTTAGTGAATTAGGGGCTTGCGGTAACGAGCAGAGACTCACGATCGATGTGACCCCGTCGCCCCGTCTCGAGGACTTGTGGCAAGGGCTAAGAATGCCCGGCCACATCTCGTATTCGTCTGACGGGTAACCTCCAGGTCAACCCGACATCCCATCATTCGCGGGTACCCCTCAGGGTCGACCCGCCTTTCCAAGTATCAGTGGTAAAGTCATAGTAACCATAGTAACCGTGTGTCTAACACCAAGGGGAATCCCTGAGGAATCACCCTCGATGGATTTCCACCTGTGTATTGTCAAGGTGAACGAAGGAGGAATCACCCTCGAGGTCTACTCTTGAGGAGTTGCACGACAGTGTCGTTATCGGGAGTGAAGAAGGAGGAATCACCCTCGATGACCATAACCGATGAATTAACCTACAAGGTTAGCATCAGAAGTGCTGATGACGTATCACCCTCAGCACTCGATAGTAACCCAGTAGTGTCGTACAACTAAGGGGGTGAAGTGCGGTGCTGGGGCCTGGTCTTCGATCCCGTTGATCGGGTCTTCTGATAATCCAGCGGGGCAGTAGGGACAAGTGGGGTCACTGGTGGGTCTCTAACCCAGTCTATTCTAAACAGTTTAGGATGATCAGGAAGGTATCAACAGCAGGTTACAATAAACAGGCTATGCAGCAGAAATAGGATAACAGTAACATTAGCAAAATCTAATGCAAGCAGGAGAGAATAGAATGGCGATATCGGGATGTTCAAGGGGGGGGCTTGCCTAGTTGCTCGGCGGCAAAGGCAAGGTCGTCAGGGTCGTCGATCTCCGGAGCTGCGTCGGTACCAGGCTCTATCGAGAGAGATGAGGGGGGAGGAAACAGATAAATACAAGGCAGACAAGGTAACACAGAGCTTGCTATGCTAACGTGCAGTGCAGGGTTGCCTAAAAGCATGTCTAAGTCATTTTAGTTATTTTAGGGTTTAAGTTGGAATTATTAACCGGTAGTTATGCACTATTCATCTACCGAAAATAGGCTAAAAGTTACGGGTTCACCTCCGTAGAGGGTCCCGTCACGGAAACAGACAACACGGTCAGCTTCGTCTCGTCGTTCTGATCAACTTTCATGTACAAAGTTTTTCCATCTGAGCTACGGATTATTTTCTACGGATTTCTAAAGATTTTAGGATTTTTTGTAATTATTTCAATTAATTAAATTCGAATTATCCAGAATACTGAAAGGTGACGTCAGCATGACGTAGAAGAGACGTCAGCAATCAACTCTGGCTGACCAGAGTCAAATCTGACCTGCGGGGCCAGTGGGACCCACTGGTCAGTGACTGGACTAAAATAAGCAGGATTAATTGGACTAATCTAATACTAATTATCTAGCGGGGTCCACTGTCAGTGTCTATTAGTGTTTAAAACTAATTAACAAATTAATTAACATTTTATTCAATTATAAAACTAGTTAATTAGCACGGGGCCCACATGTCAGTGGCCCACGCTACACAGTCAGCAGGGTTGACCCAGTCAACCCTGACTGGTGGACCCGCGGGGCCCACGGGCAGTGTCGCAGGGGAGGGCCCCACCGGTGCCAGCTCAGCGGAGCCGCCGGAACTGCTCCGGCGAGCCTCCCGCGGCGGCGACCTCGCCGGAGAGCGTCGGAATCACGCTGTACTGAGCCGTTTCACGTCATTTTCGTTGCGTTCGAAAGGCTACTTGCTCGCGCGTCGATCTACGGGGGTCAGAGCGAGCGAAGGTGGCCGTTAAAGGCGCCGGCGTCGAGCTTTGGCGGCGGCGGCATTCGGGTGGTGTTGGCAACGGCGAAGCAGGGCTCGAGGAGGTACGCGCGTGCGCGCGTTGGGTTCACGGGGAGAAGCTGAGCCGAACCGCATGCTCGAATGGGCATGAAAGCAACTAGGGCGATAGTGACGAGCTTCGCGGCGGAGCACGGATCGGCCATTGCCGGCGACAGCGTCAGAGGCAGCAAAACAGGGAGGAGGCAGAGGGGAAACGCTGCGGGGCTCACCTAGCGGCTCAAGAAAGGCCCTTGGCAGATTTGTAGCGCAGGGGAGCTCGGGGTCGACGGGGATCACCGGCGACGGAGAAGATGAAGCCGAGGTCGATCCCGTCCTTGCGGTCCTCCTCGAACTCGATGGCGAAGCGCAGTCGAAGGAGTCGGGCGAGGCGGCGCAGACGGGCACGACGGAGCGACGAACGGGAGGCGGTGGCCGCGCTAGTCCACGGCCATGGCGGCGGCGGCTTTCGGAGAGCTGGGGAACGAGAGAGAGGGGGGCGCACGGGGCGAATGGGTAGCAGCTAGGGTTCGGGGAGGGACGTGGGGGCTCGGGCGAGGCCATATAGTCGACGGGGAGCCGGTAGATGCTCGACAGCGCGGCGACGGGCACTCGGATGCGCGCGCACGCTGACGCGTGAGAGAGGAGGGAGACGACCCGGCTGTTGGGCTGGGCCGGACCCTGTAGCAACAGGCCTAAGTGCACAGTAGCACTAGGCTTCTTTTCTATTTTCCCAAGTCTGTTTCTGTTTTCTCTTTTCTTTTCTAATAGCAAAAATGCTAGGCCACTCATTGATTTTTGTAGACTATGTGACCTAGACCAAATATTATAGTGCATTATTCTCAAACACCAAAAATTAGTTTGGGCCAAATATGATTTCAGTTGGATTTTTATTAAATGAAATGGGATTAAAAGGGGGCTGTTTGCTACTGTTTGAAGTTGTTAGAGTCACTCAACTAATTTAGCTAATGTTGATCTTATTTTTATAATTGCTTTAGGGATATTTGCAATAGTAGGAACATTTTAGTTCCTTGATTTGAACAACTTTTACTTTCACTTTAAGTTTGAGTTGAAATTTGAATTGGATTTTGAAATGGATTATGACACTAATGATGATCAAGCACTATTGAACATGATGACTTGGCAATATCAGAAGGCAATCACTCTAGACATTACATAGGGATGTTACAGACTGTACCCAAATGAGTTCAGCAGTAGCATTAGCAATGGCCTTATACTCAGCTTCCGTACTACTCCGAGAGACAGTGGCTTGCTTCCGAGCATTCCAGGCGATCAAATTCGAACCAAGAAACACAACATATCCCCCCGTTGATTGCCGATCATCAGGACTCCCTGCCCAGTCTGCATCAGAAAAGGCAGACAACAACATAGAAGATGCATGCCGAAGATGTAGACCATACGAGGCAGTGAGGCAAACATAACGTAGTATGCGTTTAACTGCAGACCAATGAGTATCACACGGTGCATGAAGATACTAGCAGACACAGTTAACTGCAAAGGAAATGTCTGGTCGAGTGATAGTTAGGTATTGCAGTCCACCAAGAATACTGCGATATTCAGTAGTACCATCATCATCAAGAGGCACACCAGTATCTGCAGAAAATTTCTGGGTCACATACATGGGTGTAGAGACAGGCTTGCACTTCAACATCCCAGCACGTCGAAGGAGATCCAAGGAATGTTTTTTTCTGAGTGAGGGATAGACCATCAGCAGTATGTGCGACCTCCAGACCCAAAAAAATAGTGAAGTTAACCAAGATCTTTCACCGCAAAGTCATGTCAAAGATTTAATATTAGTCGATCGGTGGCAGCAGACGAAGAACTGATGAGAATAATATCATCGACACAAACCAATAGATACATAGTGACCTCAGGGCGCTGAAGAAGAAATAAGGACATGTCTGCAGTAGACGAACAAAACCACTGAAGCAGTTGGTCTCGTTGGTTAAATTTAAGATCAAACTTAGATCTCGAAAAGTACGGCCGCACTATATTGTGGAACGAAGGGAGTAGCTGCTAGAGAAATCACATTTGGTCTGGCTTCCGCTCCTGATGCCAATGGGCCGTAGCCCAAACAGCCCGACGCCAGTGATGCCAAGAAAAAAAAATCCTGGGAATCCGCATTTGAAATAGGTACAGGAGTATGACTTTTTCCCTCTCGCTAGGGTTTTTGGTCCTCCCGGAGGCGATTATCCGCCGCCGTCGAGATCGTGTTTCCCTACCTCAACAACGCTGTCCTTTGAATCGCACTGGTGAATCCTGGGACTGAGGAGGGCCTAGGGTTGTACCAAGGAGTCCCGATCGCATCGCTGTCGGTCTAGGGATCGAGATGTCTTCGAGCGGGACCTCGGGATCGGCGGAGGCTGGTCAAAAGGAGACCGATGAACTGGAGAAGATGATGAAGGAGCTGGGATTGCGAGAGGAGGATCTGGACGATGTGGTGTTCGACGAGAAGGAGGCACCGCCGGAGGTGGTCCGGTGGATCGCTCTGGCCAAAGTCCACTCAAGCAAAACCTATAGTCAATTTTGGTTTTTCAAGAATATGAGAGCAGCCTGGGATCTTGCATAGGAGGTGAGATTCAAGCCTCTGGAGGACAACCTCTACACCATCCAATTTTCCTGCCTAGGAGATTGGGAGCGGGTCACATTGGATGGGCCTTGGCACTTCAGAGGAGATGCGGTAATCATCAAGCCGTATGATGGATTAGCGAAGCCTTCAACAGTTCAGCTTGACACAATAGAGATATGTGTCCAGATACACGATGATCCAGAGCTGTACGCACACCTTGTGCCATCGGTTGCGGCAAAAGTTGGAGAGGTCCTCTTTGCGGAACCACAGTCGCAGGATTTTGTGGGCCATTTTCACCATGTCTGGGTCAGGATAGCCGTGGCGAAGCCCCTCAAGAATGCAGTATCCATGATCCATGATGGAAAACGTCAAATCTATCGCGTCAAGTACAAAAAACTCCCCGATTGGTGTGCTATCTGTGGCATGCTAGGGCACTTGTTTAAAGAGCACGGGAGCGGAATCCACCCACCGTTGGCTCTGGTGTTCAAAGATCTTAGAGCTTCTTGGGCCATGAGGACTGGGAGAGGTCTTGGTAATGGGCGAGGCCGTAGAGGGGGTCGCCGAGGAGGTCGTACTGGAGGCAGAGGAAGGGGCGAACACGGCAGCTCACACTTTGATGGTTTTGCTGAAGAAGAGGAGCAGGAAGCAGGCCGAGATTCAGACATGGTGGATGCAGAAAATAACAGAAAGAGAGCTTCAGCGGTGGTCCCATCTTAGGTGTCACCAGGAGAAAACACGGTTACCCCTGGCCGTGTCAATCTGCTGGCTTTGCTTCCTCCCGCAGCTCCCCCTAGCCCGAGTGGAACACAGGACCCGAAGAGAGTGAAGACGATTGCAGAAACAGAGAAGAACAACGTTGCTAAACCCAGCACAAATGCGAAAGGTGATTTGAAGTTGGCGGGCCCGGGCGACGGGCGCCGCCGAGCCCAATGAGTGTCTTCTGCTGGAACTGTCGTGGCGCGGGCAAAGCCGCGACAGTCCGTGAACTTCGTGATTTCGCGAAGAAATTTGCCCCTACCCTGCTATGCATAGTTGAAACACAAATAGATGGTGCTAGGGTAGAAGCTTTATCTGGTACTTTGGGTTTTGAAAATGCTTATGCTGTTAGTAGTCAAGGTCGGAGCGGTGGTATTGGTTTGTTTTGGAATAATTCAATAAAGGTTGAGATATCTGGTTACTCTGTTTATCACCTGGATGTCTTGGTAGAGGAAAATAACTAGGACAAATGGAGATTGACGTGTGTATATGGTGAAGCACAAACACACCTGAGGCACCAGACATGGACGGTATTGAAAAACATCAGTACCTTGAGCCCTTTGCCATGGTTGTGCATGGTTGATTTCAACGAAGTCCTTCGTCCGGAAGAGCACGAGGGGGTGGGACAGCGTAGTAACGCCCAGATTCAAGCATTCCGGGATACCACGGATATTTGCATGTTGCTAGATATGGGATTTACAGGCAATTTCTGGACCTTTGAGAAGAAAGTCTCCGGTGGGAGCTACACAAGGTGTCGGCTAGACAGAGCGCTGGCTAATGTTGGATGGATAAATAAATTTCCAGCGCCATCAGTATCACATCTCACGTGCTCTACATCTGACCACTCACCTATAATCATTGATTTTGGCGGTCCAGAAGTGGTACAGGCGCAGAGAAGTTTTAAGTACGAGCTGATGTGGGAATCGCATGAGGGGCGCCGCGACGTCCTTACAAGCGGCTGGGACTCCGGGCCACCGTGTACATCACTGGAAGAAATGAAACAGAAACTCAGCAACATTTCTAAGGGGCTGGTCAAGTGGAGTAGAGATACGTTCGGGTCTGTACGCAAGGAAATAAAGGCTCTGAAGCAGGCCTTGGAACAGTTTAGAAACAACCCAGTGAGGATTGCACCCTCTCACGCCGAGCTCAAGATCAATGAACGTTTGATCGAGATGTACCACCGAGAGGAGATCATGTGGCGTCAAAGAGCACGAATCGACTGGCTTTCAGCGGGAGACAAGAACACTAAATTTTTTCACCTCCGAGCTAGTCTCTGCAGGAAGAAAAATATGATCAAGGCCTTACAAAATTCCCTTGGAGTAATTGTTGATGACCCAGCAGAGTTGAAGGCAATGGCTAATGATTTCTATCAAAGTTTGTATTCTTCAGAGGGGGTACAGAACATGGAAGCTGTTTTAAACCATGTGCCATGTAAGGTTACGCCTAAGATGAACGCCGCCCTATGTGCTCCATATACTAATGAAGAGGTTAAAGTGGCTCTCTTCCAAATGTTCCCAACCAAAGCACCAGGGCCGGATGGCTTCCCCGCCCATTTTTATCAGCGACATTGGGATATTTGTGGATAAGAGGTAACCAAGATCATTCTGAGGATAGTCCGGGGGGAGGAGAGTCCTGAATGTATCAATGACACGGTCTTAGTGCTCATTCCCAAGGTAACAAATCCAACAGTGTTAGCTTAGTTTCGGCTATTAGCTTGTGCAACGTCTTATATAAGATAGCATCCAAAGTGGTCGCGAATAGATTGAAACTTATCTTGCCTGACATAATCTCTGAGGAACAATCAGCCTTTGTCCCAGGGAGGTTGATAACAGATAATACCATTTGCGCCTACGAATGCCTGCACTTTATGAAGCGGTCTAGATCAAAATCAAATAGTTATTGTGCTTTGAAGTTGGACATGATGAAGGCATATGATAGGTTGGAATGGGCTTACTTAAGAGCTATCATGACAAAACTTGGTTTTGCTAGACAGTGGATAGACACTGTTATGGGCATGGTTTCATCGGTATCGTTCTCGGTCTTGTTCAACGGAGTGAAGCTTGATTCTTTCAAGCCAACAAGAGGGATCAGGCAGGGAGACCCAATCTCCCCCTAATTATTCTTGATTGCAGCAGAGGGCCTTTCGTGCCTCCTTAAATCCAGTTCACAGTCATCATTCGCAGGTCTTCAGGTGGCCCCGACAGCTCCCACTGTTAACCACCTTTTGTTTGCAGATGACAGCCTGCTGCTTTTCAAGGCCAGTGTAGAGGGGTCTGGTGCGGTGTCACACCTACTAGATACTTATTGTGCTGCTTCGGGTCAGAGAATTAATCATGAAAAGTCATCAATATTTTTCAGTAAAGGGTGCCCTGGCAACATAAGAGAGGTAGTGAAGAACACCTTAAATGTGCACAAGGAGTCGTTGAATGAACGCTATCTTGGTATGCCCACTGAAGTGGGCCATTCAAAAAATGGGACGTTCAAATAGTTGCGAGACCGTGTTTGGGAGAAGATAAAGGGTTGGATGGAGAAGCTCTTGTCATCGGCAGGTAAAGAAGTGTTGATCAAATCAGTTGCTCAGGCGATTCCAGTCTACTCTATGTCATGTTTCAGATTGCCAAGAGGTCTATGCGAAAGCATCACTTCGATCATACGACAATTCTGGTGGGGAAGCAAGTAGGGTAAGAGGAAACCCAACTGGGTTGCATGGGATATCATGACTAGACCTAAACATTTGGGAGGTTTAGGCTTTCGAGATCTAGAGATTTTTAACTTGGCACTTCTCGCACGCCAAGCATGGAGGTTGTTGATAGGGGAATCATCTTTGAGCGCCCGCATTCTGAAGGCTGTATACTTCCCGGACTGTACATTACTAGAGGCAGAACTCGGGACGCGCCCATCACAGATTTGGCGGTCCATACTGGATGGTCGTGACATACTGGCACAAGGCATTGTTAAAAGGATTGGGGATGCCGAGCACACGGACATTTGGAGGTAGAACTGGATTCCGAGAGACGGTTTCAAGAGGCCTATAACATCACTGGTGCAAAACCCGCCGAATATGGTGTGACGACCCCGGCTTAACCGTGCACTAACCATACACGCAAATGCACACGATTAAGCCTAAGGACTCACTTGAAGATATCACAACACAACTCTAAAACATAAATAAAGTCATACAAGCTTTATATTACAAGCCAGGGCCTCGAGGGCTCGAATACATAGCTCGATGGCATACAAGCGTCAGCGGAAGCATCAGATATCTGGGTACAAATATATTATAGAGAGAGAAGCAAGCCTTTAGAAGGCGGGGTAAAATAAAATACTACGATCGAAAGGCGTAGGCCTCCTGCCCTGGACCCTCCGATCCTACTCCTGGTCGTCAGTCGGCTCCTCGTAGTAGTAGTACTCACTAGGCGGGTAGTAGTACTGACCGTCGACGAGGGCATCTGGCTCAGGGGCTCCGTCGTCTAGTGGCATCAAGTGGAAATGGGGGAAAAAGAAAATAAAGCAAACGTGAGTACTCATCCAAAGTACTCAGCAAGCAAGGATCTACACTACAGATGCAACATTTTCAAAAGGAGGCTGTATATGTGGACTGGGCTGCAGAAATGCCAGAATAGAGGGGGAAAGCCTAGTCCTATCGAAGACTAGCATCTTCAGCATCTTCATCGGTCTTGCAGCATTAGAAGAGCGCAGATTACATAATGTAAAGTAGTAGTAGCTGTATCATCAACCTCGACCTGAGATCCTTTCTCGACTCCCTACGAGAAAGCAATCCCAGAGCCGTACTATCCAGTTCTCATCCCAAGTTCTAGTTGTACCGATCGGGATACAACTCCGAGTGTCCGTTACCGTAGGACAGACTATCGATAGAAGTTTCTTCCCTGCAGGGGTGCACCAACTTACCCACCACGCTCGCTTAACTCCGGCCGGACACACTTTCTGGGTCATGCCCGCCCTCGGCTAAGCAACACGCTACAACCCGACCGAATACTTAACAGAGAGGTCAGCACGCCGGACTAACCTATGCACCCGGGGGTCTTGGGCCTTCGCCCCGAGAACTCCTGCACGTTGCGTGGGCGGCTGAAAGCAGACCTAGCAACCCCTTATACAAGCGCGGTTGCGTTCCTAGTCCAATTCAGCGCGCGCCGCTCAGTCGCTGACGTCTATTAAGCTCCGGCTGAAGTATACGACGCAGAACGCCCATACTATGCCCACGTGATGGTTTGTGCTATCAGGCCAGAGGCCCCTCGGATCAAATATCCAAACCGTAGCGGTTTAGGAGCGCGCGGTAACGAGCAGAGACTCACGATCGATGTGACCCCGTCGCCCCGTCTCGGGGACTTGCGGCAAGGGCTAAGAATGCCCGACCACGCCTCGTAGTTATCTCGCGGGCACCTCTCAGGTCAACCCGACTCCACATCATTTCGCAATATGCTCGCGCGGGTACCCCTCAGGGCCGACCCGTCTTTAGTGTCATGGTTTTGGTGTTCAGTCACAGTAATCAAAGTATCCGTGTGTCTGGCATCAAGGGGGAACCCTGAGGAATCACCCTCGACGGAATCCCACTTGATGTTATCGTCAAGGTGAACGAAGGAGGAATCACCCTCGAGGTCCACACTTGAAGGGATGCACGACAATGTCGGTATCGGGGTGGTGTAGGAGGAATCACCCTCGCTTACCACGACCGGTTAACTAACCTACAAGGTTATCATCGGAAGTGCTGACGAGGTATCACCCTCGGCACTCGATGGTAACCCAGTAGTGTCGAGCGTTTAAGGGGAAGTGACGTGCGGTGCCAGGGTCTGATCTTCGATCCCGATGATCGGGTCTTCTGATATCCAGCGGGGCAGTCGGGATCAAGTGGGGGTCTCTGTCGGGTCTCTACCCAGCCTATTCTAAACAGTCTAGGATAAACAGCAAGGTAGCAAGGCAGGTTACAATAAACAGGCTATGCAGCAGATATAGAAAACAGTAGCAGTAGCAGTTCTAATGCAAGCATAAGAGAGAAGAGAATAGGCGATATAGGCATGCTCACAATGGGGGTGCTTGCCTGTTTGCTCTAGGGCAAGGGCAAGGTCGTCGGTAGTGTCGTCGGGGACGTAGTCGTAGTCCGGAGCTGCGTCTGCCTCGGGAGCTACGTCAACGTCGGGGTCTAATCGAGAGAGAAGAGAGAGAAGAAACAGGTAAACATAATGCAGACATATGCCACACAGTGCGTGCTATGCTATGATGCAGTGCAGGGTTGCCTGAATATGCATCTAAGTCATTTTAGTTATTTTTAGGATTATCGCGGGATTTAATAACCGGAGTGCATGCACTATTCATCTGCCGGATTCGGGCCCGGAGTTACGAGTTCTTCTACGTAGGGGGTTCCGACAAAGAAACGGACGGCACGATCAGACTCGTCTCGTCGTTCTGAGCAAGTTTCATGTTTTAACTTTTTCGATCTGAGCTACGGTTTAAAATTTATTAATTTTTAAAGTTTATTAGAATTTCTGGAATTTATTTATTTACAGAAAATGAATTATGACGTCAGCATGAGGTAATGCTGACATCAGCAAGTCAACAAGACGGCTGACCAGTCAAACCTGACATGTGGGTCCAGTGGGACCCACATGTCAGCCTCTGTGACTTTAACAGAGTTAACTTAGTCTAACAGAGGGTTAATTAGAGGGTGGGCCCCCCATGTCAGTGTCTCATTTAGTTAACCAATTAGTTTTAATTTATAAAATGTTTTATTTAAACTAAACAGTAGCGGGGCCCACAAGTCAGTGGCACTGTGCTGCCACGTCAGCGCGTTGACTGGTCAAACCAGTCAACGGGGGCCCCTAGGCCCACGGCTAGTGTCGCTGACTGGTGGGGCCGGCCAGCCACGTCGGCGCCGGCGACCAAAAACGCGACGGCGCAGCTCGGACGCTCGTCGGATTTTGCCCACAGGCCACCAAAAAGCTCGGGGCCGGGCGCGTTCGAACGGCCATTCGATGGCGCGTCAAATGGTGGCGGTGGCATGGCCGGAAACAGCGTGTATCGTCGGCGGCGAGCTTTGCGTCGGGCGCCGGAGTTCGGTCGTCGTCTTGCTTGGGGCTGCGGCGTGTTAAACGAGCAGCGCGAGACATCTACGGCGTCTACTCGATGCGGTGAAGACAACGGGCATTAGCCCTTGACCAAAAGCCCACCGGAGACACGCCGGCGACGTGCGCGAGCGGCGGCGCGTTCGGGCGTCGGGGAATAAGCAGCTAGCGTGCGCATGGGGACGAACAGAGGTAAGGAGAAGGGATGAGGGCTCACAGCGGAGGCACACGATGGCCTGGCGACAGGTTAGGAGCTGCAGTGGCGTCGCTGGGGACGAAGACGAACGGCGGCGACCGGAGATGGCGATGGAGGAATTCCGGCGCTGCGATGCCTCCCAGCTCCTGCTGCTGGCTCCAGTCAACGAGGCAGTCGGTGGCGCGCGTCTACGACATCGAGGCGGAGCGGGAGATCCACGGTGGCCGCGGCAAACGACGAAGCACGACGGCGGTGGCGCTCTGTCCTG
>JAAAWM010009741.1:0-27583 GCA_036873465.1 Thinopyrum obtusiflorum
GGATTTTCTGAAATTGTTAAATGGGCCTATAGCCCAACTAATATTCAGCAATCTGCCACCAGATCCCGAAGGCCCATGGTGTTGTCCTCTGTTCCAAACTCTGTTTTGATGTACCAGTATTTTCAGTGGAGACCCATTAAGATTGAACATCCACCTAGAAAAAATAGCTACACTCCTCCACAAATGAACAATGGACTAGGCCTTGAATTGTCAATTTGGCTTGAAGGGGTTTCACCAAGTGTCTTAACTGTACTAGGCTACCGAAGGCTAACCCCTCGGGTGGAGCATATTGGTCACTCCTGGCCTGTTCATGAACTTACTAGAGATCACCCTAATCTCATAGACTGTGACCAGCAGTCGGGCTCATATAGGTGTGTTCCTCGAAAGATTGCTCTGTAGGATAGCATCTTGCTTTTACAAGACTTGGAACACATTAAGACAAAAGTCAACCTGCCATACAGTTACCGAGAGTTGTGCATCTCCAACGGAGTGGGTTAGTTAAAATACTCTCCTCAGTTAACCACTAGCTTGTTTTCCCAGGTCCTACTTCATGGGATCTCCGGTCACATAGGTTGGGTTACCACCATGGCAACTCATGTGGGTCTCATAGCCATCTCCCTCGATGCATTATCTATCACAACACGCGATAGCCCTTTTGTAAAGGGATCTGCCAGATTCTTAGCCGTTTGGACATACTCCAACGCTATCACTCCGGAGTTTCTTAGTTTTCTGACACCTTTTAGTCTCATTCTTATGTGTTTGTTGGACTTCATGTTGTCCTTTGAATTCTTCACCTTAGTGATGACAGTCTGATTGGCACAGTTCATAAGGATAGCCGGAACCGATTATCAACCAATGGCAAGTCCATCAAAAGATCTCGAAGCCATCCTGCTTCGACACCAGATGTGTCTAATGTTGTTAATTCTGCTTCCATTGTCGATCTCGTTAAGATTGTTTTCTTGCAAGACTTCCAGGAAACAGTGCCACCTCCAAGAGTAAACATATACCCAGTTGTGGCCTTCATCTCATCGTCATCAAAGATCCAATTCGCGTCACTATACCCCTCAAGTACCGAAAGGTATCCGGTATAGTGAAGTCCATAGTTCATAGTACCCTTCAGATACCGCATAACTCTTTCAACAGCATGCCAATGTACATCACCCAGTTTTGAAACAAACCAACTCAGTTTGCTCACAGCAAAAGCGATGTCAGGCCTCGTAGCGTTCGCTAGGTACATAAGTGAACCAATGATTTGAGAGTATCTTAATTGATCTATAGCCGTGCCTTTGGACTTTCGAATCAAAACGCTAGGATCATATGGTGTTTGAGATGGCGTGCAGTCCGCATATCCAAAACAACTCAACACCTTCTCAACATAATGGGATTGCAGAAGTGTAATCCCACCCTCATGTAACCACTAGCTTGTTTTCCCAGGTCCTACTTCACGGGATCTCCGATCACATAGGTTGGGTTATCACCATGGAAACTCATGTGGGTCTCATACCCATCTCCCTCGATGCATTATCTATCACAACACGTGATAGCCCTTGTGTAGTGGGATCTGCCAGATTCTTAGCCATTTGGACATACTCCAACGCTATCACTCATGAGTTTCTTAGTTTTCTGGCAGCTTTTAGTCTCATTGTTATGTGTTTGTTGGACTTCATGTTGTCCTTTGAACTCTTCACCTTAGTGATGACAGTCTGATTGTCACAGTTCATAAGGATAGCCAAAACCGGTTTATCAACCAATGGCAAGTCCATCAAAAGATCTCGAAGCCATCCTGCTTCGACACCAAATGTGTCTAATGCTGTTAATTCTGCTTCCATTGGCAATCCCGTTAAGATCATTTGCCTGCAAGACTTCTAGGAAACAGCGCCACCTCCAAGATTAAACATATACCTAGGTTTGGCCTTCATCTCATCAGCATCAGAGATCCAATTCGCGTCACTATACCTTCAAGTACCGACGGGTATCCACTATAGTGAAGTCCATAGTTCATAGTACCCTTCAGATAGCGCATAACTCTTTCAACAACACACCAATGTATGTCACCCGGTTTTGACACAAACCAACTCAGTTTGCTCACAGCAAAAGCGATGTCAGGCCTCGTAGTGCTCGGTAGGTACATAAGTGAACCAATGATTTGAGAGTATCTTAATTGATCTATAGCCGTGCCTTTGGACTTTCGAATCAACACGCTAGGATCATATGGTGTTTGAGATGGCGGGGGGTGTGTGTGCTGGCGCCCGCCTGGCGCCCGCCTGGCGCCCGCCTCGCCTTGGTCGTCATGGCTCACGTCACTGGAACCTCGCGAGGTTTGCCTTGCCTTGATCTCTCCACCCCTCGCGAGCTAGCCTGGTAAGGCCGCTCCCGAGGAGGTCTTGCATCGTCCATCTCGCGAGGCTTGGCCCCTCGCGAGGGTCTTGAATGCTTGTTGGTGAAGATGGGCCGTACGGGCCCGCTCGCAGAGCCACGCCGTGGGCCGCAGGCAGGCAAGTCTGGGGACCCCCGTTCCCAGAACGCCGACAGCAGCCTTATGGGGCTTGCGAGGTTGCTTTGCTTGCACGCACGAATGGCACTTAGGACCTTTGGCTAAAGTGAAACTTGGGATTAAATTCAATTTTGCTAACCGTGTCATACTACCAAAACCAATGTGACAAAGACGTGAATGCCAAACTTCTGTTTCATTAACACTCGAATGAATATTGTTCATGACTTTATTACAAAAATCAGTGAGGGAAAAGCGGAATAGACCTCTGCATTCATAACCTTTTCCAACAAACAGTCCATATTTCGTAACAACTACTTTATTAGACTCGAATACCAACTTAAACCCTTCTCTACATAGAAGGGAACAACTAGCGAGATTCTTCTTGATGGTGGGGACATGTTGCACGTTCTTCAGTTGCACGATCCTTCCCGAAGTAAACTTCAGATCGACCGTGCCAACACCATGAACAGAAGCACTCGCGTTGTTCCCCATCAGTACGGACCCATTCCTTGTGGCCTGATAAGAAGAAAACAATGAAATGTCAGCACACACATGAATATTTGCACCTGTGTCAATCCACCAATCGGTAGACTGACAAACTGAAAATACAGTAAACAAATTACCGTACCCAGATGGCCCACTCTCATCGTTGCTCACAATCATGTTGATAGTCTTGGAGTCCAGTCCTGGCTTCTTGAACTTGTGAGGGCACTTGGCAGCCCAATGTTCATCTGAACCACAAGTGAAACAGCCACCCTTCTTCTTATCTTTCTTGACGGTCTTCTTGCCCTTCTTCTTAAACTCGGTATTCTGTAGGACAGCAGTCTTCCCCTTGGGCATGTGGGGATTGAAGTTCTTCTGCACCACATTGGCGACAGAGGTCCCTTCGGTCCATTTTCCATGCGAGTCCTTTGCCCTCGAATTCTGCTCGACACTCAGATGGCCAATGACATCCTCAACTGAGAATTCACGCCTCTGATGTTTTAGAGTAGTGGCAATTCCTCCAGGAATTGGGTAACTTAGCGTAATGCAACCCGCGACTAATTTGCCCGGCAGCACACACTTGAGAAGCTCAAGCTTCTTAGCGATGCACTGTATCTCATGAGCCTGTTGTAATACAAAATGGTTTTCGACCATTCTGTAATTGTGGAACTGCTCCATAATATACATCTCGCTCCCAGCATCCGTTGCACTGAATTTAGATTTGAGCGCCTCCCACAAGTCCTTGGCTACCCGCATATGTAAGTATGAATCAACCAACTTATCTCTGATCACGCTCAGAACACATCCAACAAAGACGACAGTGGCCTCCCTGAACGCCTTCTCCTGTTCAAGTGCGATCTCATGGGAGTAACACCGGCGACCCAGAACACGTTCATCGCCGTGAGCCATAAGACGGTTTTGGTCTGCCAACGCTTAAAGTATGTCCCCGTAAACGGGGTTGGTTTCAGTGCAGCAGCAAAACCATGGATCGAAAATTGCCTACACATATTAGGTTTTTGGATTATTGAGAAATTAAGCAATTGTTTGATTAATTTAATCCAATAATAAATCATGAACATGACATAGGCAGTGCTAATGACATACTGAATTTTGATGATATAGGCATGTACTACGCAGATAGTAGAAACATCTATGCAAACCACTAGTACTGCATACGTGAAAATAAACAGGAGCGGGGTAAATGTGTTATACCCTCCAGTGGGCCAGTCGGCCGTAGCATCAGCGGAGGCGGTGGCCTCATCGGCGATCCTCTTGTCAGCAGTGGCCATCTCGGCAGCCACGCGGTCGGCGTCAGTGCTCATGGTGAAGACGAAGGTGACGCGGAAGTAGTCGATGTAGAGGAAGTAGTTGAACAGAGGCGAGCAGTCGCGTAGGAGACGCTCCACAAAAACCTAATCGCCTCGCTCCCGTACAGGATCTGGAGAGACGGAGTTTGGAGGCCTACTCTCCCTTCAGCCGTGTACGCGGTAGACGGGATGGGATCACCGAAGGCAGCAGCAAGGAAAGGAACGACCAGAGAGCAGTGGAGGTGTGATGCGTTGTGTGTTTGGCTGAGCTGCGATGCCTCATATATATAGCCAGTCGGGTAGGAGAACGGTCCAGCAATAAACACGTTTAATTACAGATGTTTCATCGCCATAATAAGCACGTTTAATTACAGACATTGACATGTCCACAATAAAACGTATTTATTATGGACGTTTCCATTTCCGCAATGAATATAACATCTCATATTCATTTTGTGTCTGATAATGGACTCTCCAATTTTGACCGGCAAAACATTGCATCAGCTCGGCTTATTCCCGCAACCCGTGGCGCGCGTTGTGACAAGGCGAGGCGGGCGGCGGAGGAGGAGGAGCGCGCATGTGGAACACCTCTCCTTCCTTCACACCAACTCATACTAGTGGGAGAAGAGCTCACCTTATAAGTTGGTGTACATCTCTCTCAACTAGCCATGTGGGACTAAACTTCCCACCACTCCCTTGACAGCATGGGCCCTTAGGGATTTTCTGAAATTGTTAAATGGGCCTATAGCCCAACTAATATTCAGCAATCCCCCACCAGATCCCGAAGGCCATTGGTGTTGTCCTCTGTTCCAAACTCTGTTTTGATATACCAGTATTTTCATTGGAGACCCGTTAAGGTTGAACATCCACCTAGAACAAATAGCTACACTCCTCCACAACTGAACAATGGACTAGGCCTTGAATTGTCAATTTGGCTTGAAGGGGTTTCACCAAGTGTCTTACCAGTACTAGGCTGCCGAAGGCTGACCCCTCGGGTGGAGCATATTGGTCACTCCTGGCATGTTCATGAACTTACTAGAGATCACCCTAATCTCATAGACTGTGACCAGTAGTCAGGCTCATATAGGTGTGTTCCTCCAAAGATCGCTCTGTAGGATAGCATCTTGCTTTTACAAGCCTTGGAACACATTAAGACAAAAGTCAACCTGCCATACAGTTACCGAGAGTTGTGCATCTCCAACGGAGTGGGTTAGTTAAAATATTCTCCTCAGTTAACCACTAGCTTGTTGTCCCAGGTCCTACTTCACGGGATCTCCGATCACATAGGTTGGGTTACCACCATGGCAACTCATGTGGGTCTCATACCCATCTCCCTCGATGCATTATCTATCACAACACACGATAGCCCTTTTGTAAAGGGATCTGCCAGATTCTTAGCCGTTTGGGCATACTCCAAGGCTATCACTCCGGAGTTTCTTAGTTTTCTGACAGCTTTTAGTCTCATTCTTATGTGTTTGTTGGACTTCATGTTGTCCTTTGAACTCTTCACCTTAGTGATGACAGTCTGATTGTCACAGTTCATAAGGATAGCCGGAACCGGTTTATCAACCAATGGCAAGTCCATCAAAAGATCTCGAAGCCATCCTACTTCGACACCAGGTGTGTCTAATGTTGTTAATTCTGCTTCCATTGTCGGTCTCGTTAACATCGTTTGCTTGCAAGACTTCCAGAAACAGCGCCACCTCCAAGAGTAAACATATACCCAGTTGTGGCCTTCATCTCATCAGCATCAGAGATCCAATTCGTGTCACTATACCCTTCAAGTACCGACGGGTATCCGGTATTGTGAAGTCCATAGTTCATAGTACCCTTCAGATAGCGCATAACTCTTTCAACAACACGCCAATGTACATCACCCGGTTTTGAAACAAACCGACTCAGTTTGCTCACAGCAAAAGCGATGTCTGGCCTCGTAGCGCTCGCTAGGTACATAACTGAACCAATGATTTGAGAGTATCTTAATTGATCTATAGTCGTGACTTTGGACTTTCGAATCAACACGCTAGGATCATATGGTGTTTGAGATGGCATGCAGTCCGCATATCCAAAACGACACCACACCTTCTCAACATAATGGGATTGCAGAAGTGTAATCCCACCCTCATTATCTCTCAGTAGCTTGATGTTCAAGATAACATCAGCCACACCAAGGTCTTTCATCTCAAAGTTCTGAGATAGAAACGACTTGACCTCCTTAATGACTTTGAGGTTGGTTCCGAATATCAGTATGTCATCAATATACAAGCACAGTATAACTCCTTCGCCCCCACCATGGCGATAGTATACACATTTATCAGCTTCATTAACAACGAAACCAACAGATGTCAGAGTTGTATTAAACTTATCAGGCCATTGCTTAGGTGCTTGTTTCAGGCCATACAAATATTTCAGCAACCTACATACTTTTCCTTCTTGACCAGCTATCACAAAGCCATCTGGCTGTTGCACGTAGATTTCCTCGTTTAGCTCTCCATTCAGGAAAGCCGTCTTAGCATCCATCTGGTGGACAAGAAGACCATGCGAGGCCGCCGACGACAGTAATACTCGAATGGTGGTCAGTCTGGCCACAGGTGAATAAGTATCAAAGAAATCTTCCTCTTCTTTCTGGTCATAGCCCTTGGCCACAAGCCTAGCCTTGTACTTTTCAATCGTACCATCGGGCCTAAGCTTCTTTTTGAACACCCATTTACAGCCCAATGGTATACAGCCATAGGGGCGTTCAGTCATTTCCCATGTCTCGTTAGCCATGATGGAGTCCATCTCACTACGGACCGCTTCTTTCCACTAGTCAGCATCTGGAGACGCATAAGCTTCTGAAATAGAAGTGGGAGTATCATCCACAAGGTATACAAGGAAATCATCATCGAAAGACTTCGCAGTCCTCTGTCTCTTGCCCCTACCAAGGGTTTCCTTGTCATCCTCCTCAGGATTTCCATCATGTGTCTGTTCATAATATTCCATCGGAATGGCTGGTTTAGGAGTCTCATCAGATTCCAGCCTAGAAGTGCTTTGCATATCTCTCATAGGAAAAATATCCTCAAAGAATGTAGCATCTTTAGACTCCATAATCGTACCGACCTTCACGTCAGGTACCTCAGATTTCACTTCCAGAAATCTATAGCCGACGCTATTCTTAGCGTAGCCCAAATTAACGCAGCCCACGGTCTTTGGTCCAAGCTTACGCTTTTTGGGGATTGGCACATTGACTTTCGCCAAGCAGCCCCAAGTACGTAAGTATGAGAGTGTCGTTCTTCTCTTTTCCCATTCTTCATAGGGAGTGATCTCATTGTCTTTTGTCGGAACTTTATTCAGGACATGACATGATGTCAATATAGCCTCCCCCCACCATGCCTTGGATAAACCCGATGTATCTAATGTGGCATTAACCAAATCTGTCAGAATACGGTTTTTCCGTTCGGCAACCCCATTTGACTGAGGTGAATAGGGAGGCGTCCTCTCATGAATAATTCTATGTTCCGCACAGAAATAATCAAACTCATTAGAGAAATACTCTCCACCATGATCTGACCGGACTCGTTTTATTTTCTTTTCAAGTTGATTCTCAACTTCTGCCGTATAGATTTTAAAGTGGTGTAGAGCTTCATCTTTAGTGTTTAAAACATATACATAGCAATATTTAGTAGAAGCATCTATCAGCGTCATGAAGTATATTTTTCACCTTTAGTCAATACACCGTTCATCTCACAAAGATCATAATGTATGACTTCTAACGGCGCCAAATGTCTCTCCTCCGCAGCCTTATGGGGCTTGCGAGGTTTCTTTGCTTGCACACACGAATGGCACTTAGAACCTTTGGCTAAAGTGAAACTTGGGATTAAATTCAATTTTGCTAACCGCGTCATACTACCAAAACCAATGTGACAAAGACATGAATGCCAAACTTCTATTTCATTAACACTCAAATGAATATTGTTCACGACTTGATTACAAAAATCAGCGAGGGAAAAGTGGAATAGACCTCCGCATTCATAACCTTTTCCAACAAACAGTTCGTATTTCGTAACACTTACTTTATTAGACTCGAATACCAACTTAAACCCTTCTCTACATAGAAGGGAACCACTAACGAGATTCTTCTTGATGGCGGGGACATGCTGCACGTTCTTTAGTTGCACGATCCTTCCCGAAGTAAACTTCAGATCGACCATTCCAACACCATGAACAGAAGCACTCGCGCCGTTCCCCATCAGTACGGACCCATTCCCTATGGCCTGATAAGAAGAAAACAATGAAATGTTAGCACACACATGAATATTTGCACCTGTGTCAATCCACCAATCGGTAGAGTGACAAACTAAAAAATATAGTAAACAAATTACTGTACCCAGATGGCCCACTCTCATCGTTGCTCACAATCATGTTGACAATCTTGGAGTCATGTCCTGGCTTCTTGAACTTGTGTGGGCACTTGGCACCCCAATGTTCATCTGAACCACAAGTGAAACAACCACCCTTCTTCTTATCTTTCTTGAAGGTCTTCTTGCCCTTCTTCTTAAACTCGTTATTCTGTTGGACACCAGTCTTCCCCTTGGGCTGGTGGGGATTGAAGTTCTTCTGCACCACATTGGCGACAGAGGTCCCTTCGGACCCTTTTCTGTGCGAGTTCTTTGCCCTCGAATTCTGCTCGACACTCAGATGGCCAATGACATCCTCAACTGAGAATTCACGCCTCTAATGTTTTAGAGTAGTGGCAAAGTTCCTCCAGGAATTGGGTAACTTAGCGATATTGCAAGCCGTGACAAATTTGCCTGGCAGCACAAGCTCCTTACCGATGCACTGTATCTCATGAGCCTGTTCTAATACAGAACGGTTTTTGACCATTCTGTAATCGTGGAACTGCTCCATAATATACATCTCACTCCCAGCATCCATTGCGCCAAATTTAGATTCGAGCGCCTCCCACAAGTCCTTGGCAACCCGCATATGTATGTATGCATCAACCAGCTTATCTCCGATAACGCTCAGAACGCATCCAACAAAGACGACGGTGGCCTCCCTGAATGCCTTCTCCTGTTCAGGAGAGATCGTTCTCGTGGGAGTAACACCGGTGACCCAGAACACGTTCATCGTCGTGAGCCATAAGACGGTTTTGGTTTGCCAACGCTTAAAGTACGTCCCCGTAAACGGGGCTGTTCCAGTGCGGCAGCAAAACCATGGATCAAAAATTGCCTACACAGATTAGGTTTTTGGATTGTTTAGAAATTAAGCAATTGTTCGATTAATTTAATCCAATAATAAATCATGAAAATGACATAGGCAGTGCTAATGACATACTGAATTTTGATGATATATGCACATACTAGGCAGATAGTAGAAACATCTATGCAAACCACTAGTACTGCACACATGGAAATAAACAGGAGCGGGGTAAATGTGTTATACCCTCCAGTAGGCCAGTCGGCCATAGCATCAGCGAAGGCGGTGGCCTCGTCGGCGATCCTCTTGTCAGCAGCGGCCTTCTCGGCAGCCACGCGGTCGGCGTCAGTGCTCATGGTGAAGATGAAGGTGACGCGGAAGTAGTCGATGTAGAGGAAGTAGTTGAACAGCGGCGAGCAGTCACGTAGGAGACGCTCCCCAAAAACCTAATCGCCTCTCTGTCGTACAGGATCTGGAGAGACAGGGTTTCGGAGGCCTGCTCTCCCATCAGCCATGTACGCGGTAGACAGGATGGGATCATCGAAGGCAGCAGCAGCGAAAGGAACGACCAGAGAGCAGTGGATGTGTGATGCGTTGTGTGTTTGGCTGAGCTGTGATGCCTCATATATATAGCCAGTCGGGTAGGCGAACGGTCCAGTCATAAACACGTTTAATTACACACGTTTCATCTCCATAATAAGCACATTTAATTACAGACGTTTCCATCTCCACAATAAAACGTATTTATTATGGACGTTTCCAATTCCGCAATGAATATGACGTCTCATATTCATTTTGTGTCTGATAATGGACTCTCCAATTTTGACCGGCAAAACATTGCATCGGCTCGGCTCATTCCCGCAACCCGCGGCACGCGTCGTGACGAGGCGAGGCAGGCGGCGGAGGAGGAGGAGCGCGCGTGTGGAACACCTCTCCTTCCTTCACACCAACTCATACTAGTGGGAGAAGAGCTCACCTTATAAGTTGGTTTATACCTCTCTCAACTAGCCATGTGGGACTAAACTTCCCACCACTCCCTTGACAGCATGGGCCCTTAGGGATTTTCTGAAATTGTTAAATGGGCCTATAGCCCAACTAATATTCAGCAATCCCCCACCAGATCCCGAAGGCCCCGGGTGTTGTCCTCTGTTCCAAACTCTGTTTTCATATACCAGTATTTTCAGTGGAGACCCGTTAAGGTTGAACATCCACCTAGAACAAATAGCTACACTCCTCCACAACTAAACAATGGACTAGGCCTTGAATTGTCAATTTGGCTTGAAGGGGCTTCACCAAGTGTCTTACCAGTACTAGGCTGCCGAAGGCTGACCCCTCGGGTGGAACATATTGGTCACTCCTGGCCTGTTCACGAACTTACTGGAGATCACCCTAATCTCATAGACTGTGGCCAGTAGTCAGGCTCATATAGGTGTGTTCCTCCAAAGATCACTCTGTAGGATAGCATCTTGCTTTTGCAAGCCTTGGAACACATTAAGAAAAAAGTCAACCTGCCATACAGTTACCGAGAGTTGTGCATCTCCAACGGAGTGGGTTAGTTAAAATACTCTCCTCAGTTGACCACTAGCTTGTTTTCCCAGGTCCTACTTCATGGGATCTCTGATCACATAGGTTGGGTTACCACCATGGCAACTCATGTGGGTCTCATACCCATCTCCCTCGATGCATTATCTATCACAACATGCGATAGCCCTTTTGTAAAGGGATCTGCCAGATTCTTAGCCGTTTGGACATACTCCAACGCTATCACTCCGGAGTTTCTTAGTTTCCTGACAGCTTTTAGTCTCATTCTTATGTGTTTGTTGGACTTCATGTCGTCCTTTGAACTCTTCACCTTAGTGATGACAGTCTGATTGTCACGGTTCATAAGGATAGCCGGAACCGGTTTATCAACCAATGGCAAGTCCATCAAAAGATCTCGAAGCCATCTTGCTTCGACACCAGATGTGTCTAATACTGTTAATTCTGCTTCCATTGTCGATCTCGTTAAGATCATTTGCTTGCAAGACTTCCAGGAAACAGCGCCACCTCCAAGAGTAAACATATACCCAGTTGTGGCCTTCATCTCATCAGCATCAGAGATCCAATTCGCGTCACTATACCCTTCAAGTACCGACGGGTATCCGGTATAGTGAAGTCCATAGTACATAGTACCCTTCAGATAGCGCGTAACTCTTTCAACAGCACGCCAATGTACATCACCCGGTTTTGAAACAAACCGACTCAGTTTGCTCACAGCAAAAGCGATGTCAGGCCTCGTAGCGCTCGCTAGTTACATAAGTGAACCAATGATTTGAGAGTATCTTAATTGATCTATAGCCGTGCCTTTGGACTTTCGAATCAACATGCTAGGATCATATGGTGTTTGAGATGGCGTGCAGTCCGCATATCCAAAATGACTCAACACCTTCTCAACATAATGGGATTGCAGAAGTGTAATCCCACCCTCATTATCTCTCAGTAGCTTGATGTTCAAGATAACATCAGCCACACCAAGGTCTTTCATCTCAAAGTTCTGAGATAGAAATGACTTGACCTCCTCAATGACTTTGAGGTTGGCTCCGAATATCAGTATGTCATCAACATACAAGCACAGTATAACTCCTTCGCCCCCACCATGGCGATAGTATACACATTTATCAGCTTCATTAACAACGAAACCAACAGATGTCAGAGTTGTATTAAACTTATCATGCCATTGCTTAGGTGCTTGTTTCAGGCCATATAAAGATTTCAGCAACCTGCATACTTTTCCTTCCTGACCATCTATCACAAAGCCATCTGGCTGTTGCATGTAGATTTCCTCGTTTAGCTCTCCATTCAGGAAAGCCGTCTTAACATCCATCTGGTGGACGAGAAGAACATGCGAGGCCGCCAACGAGAGTAATACTCGAATGGTGGTCAGTCTGGCCACAGGTGAATAAGTATCGAAGAAATCTTCCTTTTCTTTCTGGTCATAGCCCTTGGCCACAAGCCTAGCCTTGTACTTTTCAAAGCTTCTTTTTGAACACCCATTTACATCCCAATGGTATACAGCCATAGGGGCGTTCAGTGATTTCCCATGTCCCGTTAGCCATGATAGAGTCCATCGTGCTACGGACCGCTTCTTTCCAGTAGTCAGCATCCAGAGACGCATAAGCTTCTGAAATAGAAGTGGGAGTATCATCCACAAGGTATACAAGGAAATCATCACCAAAAGACTTCGCAGTCCTCTGTCTCTTGCCCCTACCAAGGGTTTCCTTGTCATCCTCCTCAGGATTACCATCATGTGTCTATTCATAAAATTCCATCGGAATGGCAGGATTAGGAGTCTCATCAGATTCCAGCCTAGAAGTGCTTTGCATATCTCTCATAGGAAAAATATCCTCAAAGAATGTAGCATCTTTAGACTCCATAATCGTACAGACCTTCACGTCAGGTACCTCAGATTTCACTTCCAGAAATCTATAGCCGACGCTATTCTTAGCGTAGCCCAAATTAACGCAGTTCACGGTCTTTCGTCCAAGCTTACGCTTTTTGGGGATTGGCACATTGACTTTCGCCAAGCAGCCCCAAGTACGTAAGTATGAGAGTGTCGTTCTTCTCTTTTCCCATTGTTCATAGGGAGTGATCTCATTGTCTTTTGTCGGAACTTTATACAGGACATGACATGATGTCAATATAGCCTCCCCCCACCATGCCTTGTATAAACCTGATGTATCTAACATGGCATTAACCAAATCTGTCAGAGTACAGTTTTTCCGTTTGGCAACCCCATTTGACTGAGATGAATAGGGAGGCGTCCTCTCATGAATAATTCCGTGTTCCGCACAGAAAGAATCAAGCTCATTAGAGAAATACTCTCCACCACGATCTGACCGGACTCGTTTTATTTTCTTTTCAAGTTGATTATCAACTTCTGCCGTATAGATTTTAAAGTGGTGTAGAGCCTCATCTTTAGTGTTTAAAACATATACATAGCAATATCTAGTAGAATCATCTATCAGCGTCATGAACTATCTTTTTCCACCTTTAGTCAATACACCGTTCATTTCACAAAGATCAGAATGTATGAGTTCTAACGGCGCCAAATGTCTCTCCTCCGCAGCCTTATGGGGCTTGCGAGGTTGCTTTGCTTGCACACACGAATGGCACTTAGAACCTTTGGCTAAAGTGAAACTTGGGATTAAATTCAATTGTGCTAACCGCGTCATACTACCAAAACCAATGTGACAAATACGTGAATGCCAAACTTCTGTTTCATTAACACTCGAATGAATATTGTTCACGACTTTATTACAAAAATCAGCGAGGGAAAAGCGGAATAGACCTCCGCATTCATAACCTTTTCCAACAAACAGTCCATATTTCGTAACAACTAATTTATTAGACTCGAACACCAACTTAAACCCTTCTCTACATAGAAGGAATCCACTAACGAGATTCTTCTTGATGGCGGGGACATGCTGCACGTTCTTCAGTTGCACGATCCTTCCCGAAGTAAACTTCAGATCGACCGTGCCAACACCATGAATAGATGCACTCGCGCCGTTCCCCATCAATACGGATCCGTTTCCTGTGGCCTGATAAGAAGAAAACAATGAAATGTCAGCACACACATGAATATTTGCACCTGTGTCAATCCACCAATCGGTAGACTGACAAACTGAAAATATAGTAAACAAATTACCGTACCCAGATGGCCCACTCTCATCTTTTCTCACAATCATGTTGACAGTCTTGGAGTCTTGTCCTGGCTTCTTGAACTTGTGTGGGCACTTGGCAGCCCTTCTTCTTATCTTTCTTGAAGGTCTTCTTGCCCTTCTTCTTAAACTCTGTATTATGTTGGACATCAGTCTTCCCCTTGGGCTTGTGGGGATTGAAGTTCTTCTGCCTTTTTTGTGCGAGTCCTTTACCCTCGAATTCTACTCGACACTCAGATGGCCAATGACATCCTCAACTGAGAATAGTTCCTACAGGAATTGGGTAACTTAGCGATAATGCAACCCGCGACAAATTTGCCCAGCAGCACACACTTGAGAAGCTCAAGCTCCTTTGTGATGCACTCTATCTCATGAGCCTGTTCTAATACAGGACGGTTTTCGACCATTCTGTAATAGTGGAACTGCTCATAATATACATCTTGCTCCCAGCATCCGTTGTGCCGAATTTAGATTCGAGCGCCTCCCACAAGTCCTTGGCAACCCGCATATGTAATGGATTCATATGCAGACGTTTCCATTCCGCAATGAATATCCCGCGGCGCACGTCGTGACGAGGCGGGCGGCGGAGGAGGAGGATCGCGCGTGTGGAACACCTCTCCTTCCTTCACACCAACTCATACTAGTGGGAGAAGAGCTCAACTTATAAGTTGGTGTACATCTCTCTCAACTAGCCATGTGAGACTAAACTTCCCACCACTTCCTTGACAGCATAGGTCCTTAGAGATTTTCTGAAATTGTTAAATGGACCTATAGCCCAACTAATATTCAGCATACATAGCATTTCGGAAGCCTCTGGTCGAGGCTGGTATCTGTATTCGTGGAACATTACCACCAAAGCCGTACGAACCAAGCTGGAGGGTCGATGATGTTTGCAAGTAACCGGCCTCTGTCTCGACACAATCCGCGAGACTCTGCACTGGCCAACACCCAGAAAAATGTGTGCGGTATCCGCAGCCCATACGTGAATCGCAGAAACACTTATAGTTATCTGCGTCCGTCAATACAACGTAGATAGAAATACAATATGAACAGTCATTAGCAGATACTAATTCAGAAAACCTTTCTTTGGAAACTACGTGCAAACGCGTCAAACTGCATGCAGCGCTGAGCACTGACGGTGTCGGCTCCTTCGTAATGTACAGCTTGGCTGATATTCGACCTCAAGCCCAAGGGCGGCTTTAAGTTCATGATGGCAACATACTTGATGATGGGCAGTCTGCCAAACATGACGTATCTGTCGAATTCGGACGAATGCATCGGCGCACCTTCTTGTAAGCCGGCTATGACGGTTAACATTTCGCCAGACGGTCGTGTTCAATTGAGTCTTATTTATGAGTAGTGGGAAAATTTAATAATGCTCCAGAGGATTGTCTATATCAACATTGTCTAAGTTTTGCACAGCGGGTCATTGTATTTTACATGTAGTTCGGCAAAGAAGGCTTCTAATAGAGTAATAGTTCAACTACCAATCCATTTCTGCACCCGAGCTCATCTGCACCCGTGCCGACGAAAAAAATCAAAACAAATACTAGAAAAAATCAAAAAATTCCAAATAACATTTGTGTGGTAGACAATTTGATGCGTGAGGCCCGCTCCAAATTTCATGTCATTTGGACATATGAGCAGCTCTCAGCAAAAAAGACAAATTGAGGGTCTGGTTTACTGTTCATGTACTGTTTTGGCCCGATTTGTCTTTTTTGCTGAGAACTGCTCATATTCCCAAATGACTTGAAATTTGAAGCGGGCCTCACGCATCAAATTGTCTACCACACAAATTTTATTTGGAATTTTTTGAATTTGTTTTGAATTTTTTACAAATTTTTTTCAACCGGGTGCAGACGAGCCTGGGCACCAAAACGCCCTACTCTTCAACTACCTTTTTGGTTGCATTTGTATTTTGCGCCAACGGTCAAACAATTAGATGTTCTTTATCAAAGTCAAATAATAGTTAAACTGCTGAACATGCACTCTTTGCATGTATGTGTATATAGGTCTGTGTTTTGTACATTGTACATTGTACTTGTCACGTCTCTCTCCCCTCTTTAACTTGTTATATCTTGGGAGACAAGACATTAGGCGCACCCCCTTGTATTATATACTAGTAAGCGTGCACGTGCAACGCACGTCTCGACTAATATTATATTCGCGTTACTCTTCTCGGGTGACATGGGAAAACCCTACCTGCACCGCAAGATCACCCCCTCCTCCCTCGCTTCACCGCCATCGGAGGGGGCGCCGACAAAGCCCACCTGTGCCCCAGGGAAGGTGGAGGCAGGGCATCCTTTTCCGCAGGCTGTTATTTTGGCACAGGTCACAGGTGATCGGTGGAGCCCCCCCCCCCCCCCCCCCCCCCCCCCCCCCCCCCCCCCCCCCCCCCCCCCCCCCCCCCCCCCCCCCCCCCCCCCCCCCCCCCCCCCCCCCCCCCCCCCCCCCCCCCCCCCCCCCCCCCCCCCCCCCCCCCCCCCCCCCCCCCCCCCCCCCCCCCCCCCCCCCCCCCCCCCCCCCCCCCCCCCCCCCCCCCCCCCCCCCCCCCCCCCCCCCCCCCCCCCCCCCCCCCCCCCCCCCCCCCCCCCCCCCCCCCCCCCCCCCCCCCCCCCCCCCCCCCCCCCCCCCCCCCCCCCCCCCCCCCCCCCCCCCCCCCCCCCCCCCCCCCCCCCCCCCCCCCCCCCCCCCCCCCCCCCCCCCCCCCCCCCCCCCCCCCCCCCCCCCCCCCCCCCCCCCCCCCCCCCCCCCCCCCCCCCCCCCCCCCCCCCCCCCCCCCCCCCCCCCCCCCCCCCCCCCCCCCCCCCCCCCCCCCCCCCCCCCCCCCCCCCCCCCCCCCCCCCCCCCCCCCCCCCCCCCCCCCCCCCCCCCCCCCCCCCCCCCCCCCCCCCCCCCCCCCCCCCCCCCCCCCCCCCCCCCCCCCCCCCCCCCCCCCCCCCCCCCCCCCCCCCCCCCCCCCCCCCCCCCCCCCCCCCCCCCCCCCCCCCCCCCCCCCCCCCCCCCCCCCCCCCCCCCCCCCCCCCCCCCCCCCCCCCCCCCCCCCCCCCCCCCCCCCCCCCCCCCCCCCCCCCCCCCCCCCCCCCCCCCCCCCCCCCCCCCCCCCCCCCCCCCCCCCCCCCCCCCCCCCCCCCCCCCCCCCCCCCCCCCCCCCCCCCCCCCCCCCCCCCCCCCCCCCCCCCCCCCCCCCCCCCCCCCCCCCCCCCCCCCCCCCCCCCCCCCCCCCCCCCCCCCCCCCCCCCCCCCCCCCCCCCCCCCCCCCCCCCCCCCCCCCCCCCCCCCCCCCCCCCCCCCCCCCCCCCCCCCCCCCCCCCCCCCCCCCCCCCCCCCCCCCCCCCCCCCCCCCCCCCCCCCCCCCCCCCCCCCCCCCCCCCCCCCCCCCCCCCCCCCCCCCCCCCCCCCCCCCCCCCCCCCCCCCCCCCCCCCCCCCCCCCCCCCCCCCCCCCCCCCCCCCCCCCCCCCCCCCCCCCCCCCCCCCCCCCCCCCCCCCCCCCCCCCCCCCCCCCCCCCCCCCCCCCCCCCCCCCCCCCCCCCCCCCCCCCCCCCCCCCCCCCCCCCCCCCCCCCCCCCCCCCCCCCCCCCCCCCCCCCCCCCCCCCCCCCCCCCCCCCCCCCCCCCCCCCCCCCCCCCCCCCCCCCCCCCCCCCCCCCCCCCCCCCCCCCCCCCCCCCCCCCCCCCCCCCCCCCCCCCCCCCCCCCCCCCCCCCCCCCCCCCCCCCCCCCCCCCCCCCCCCCCCCCCCCCCCCCCCCCCCCCCCCCCCCCCCCCCCCCCCCCCCCCCCCCCCCCCCCCCCCCCCCCCCCCCCCCCCCCCCCCCCCCCCCCCCCCCCCCCCCCCCCCCCCCCCCCCCCCCCCCCCCCCCCCCCCCCCCCCCCCCCCCCCCCCCCCCCCCCCCCCCCCCCCCCCCCCCCCCCCCCCCCCCCCCCCCCCCCCCCCCCCCCCCCCCCCCCCCCCCCCCCCCCCCCCCCCCCCCCCCCCCCCCCCCCCCCCCCCCCCCCCCCCCCCCCCCCCCCCCCCCCCCCCCCCCCCCCCCCCCCCCCTCCGGCAACAAAAAAGGATAATAATAATTAGATGGCAATTATATATGGTATATGAGTAATAATTATCGAAGATTTGGTGGGATGCTTGAGCGGAAGTTGCCGAAGCAGGCGTAGAAAAATTTCGTCCGCCGGTGGAGCGGTCCGCCTTCAGTAATTGCTAATTGCACCCTTTGATATCTCATCAGATTAATCTGATCTGTTAGATTTCATTAATTTAGATGATCAAACGGTGATAATTAATCGGTGTACACTTAACGGGGTATCTTTAAGAAAGAAAATGTTTGCTTGTTTAATAGTAGTAGAGATAGGTACGTGTACAACACAGCTAGGGGTTGGAGCAAGGAGGTCGACGGCGGCGCGAGGAGGGCTGCCTGAGAAATTCGGGTCGAGAGGTTTGAGCGAGGACCGGACGGCCCAAGGTGGAGGTCTCCAGTTGGAGCGAGATCGCGGTAATTACTGCGTAATTATTAGATCATGGTAATTATTGCTAATTGATTATGATTAAAATAGGCCCAGCTTGGTAAGTTTTGCGTAATTATGATGGCGTAGATCATGGTAATTATTGGTAATTGATTTTGGTAAATGTTATTGGTAATTGTTTTTGGTAAATGATGTGATACAACATTGAGGCAATCCGGTCCATTGAGAGATGGCGGATGTATGGCTGAGATGTAATGTTTCTACCACAACTCGATTGTTTAATAGTAGTAGTAGATGTGCCTAATGCACGATCAATGGAAATTATCGAGGCACACAATCCCTCTCCTAACTTACATGATATCAGATAGCGCGTCGATCCTTGCCTAACTTCCGCTGCCCTAGCCGCCGCCGCCCCGGGCCGCTGCCACCACCCATCCCCGTCGCCGTTGCCCCTCTACCTCGCAGCCGCACCACCTCCTCCCAAAGCTGTCACGCTGCCCCCATCTTCTCCCGCCGCGCCGCCGCTCCCTTCCCTCTCATCTCCAACCACCGCGCCGCCGCATCCTTCCCCTACTGCCGCCGCGCTGCGACCCTCCTCCTACCACCATGTCCCTCAACTCATCCATCTCTGGTGCCACCAACCCCTTTGCCGGTCCGGATCCCGCTGACATCCGCAATATCAACATCCATTAGCGTGTTCCTGTGATTCTCGACCTGAACGACTCCACGTACTATGCGTGGAAAACCTACTTCTCGCTTCTCTTTCGCGAGAACAATCTCGGGGATCATGTCGATGGTTCCGTCGACTCGCACGCCATGAAGGATGACTCCGAGTGGATCGCGATCGACGCCACGCTCATCCGGTGGTTCTTCCTCACCATCTTGAAGGACATGTTTCACACGGTCATGAGCGATGATGATGACGCACGCGCCATGTGGGTGAAACTCAACGGCCTCTTCACCGACAACCAGCTTCAGCGTCACATTTTTCTGCAGCAAGAATTTTTTGGTTGCCATCAAGATGATGAATCAATTGATGATTATTGCCGCCGTCTCAAGATGTTTTCTGATGAACTCCGTGACATTGGCGCCAAGATTGATGATGATCTCATCCTCAGCACGCTCATGGCCAGCCTCAATGAGGACTTCGGCAACGCCGCTACCAATCTCACCTTGATGCCAGAGCCCTCCTTCCCCAAGTTCGTGGCATACTTGCGGTTGGAGGAGCGCCGGGTGAAGCAGGTGAAGAAGCGCATGCAGCACACCGCCCTCGCCGCCAGCACCTCTCGCGGCGCCCCAGAGTCGCGGAACCCGGCGCTGCCCACGCCCCTGGGGTACTACCCCCTCCCGCCCACGCCACCTGCCCCTCCCGCACCTCACCAGCAGCAGGCAGGCGGCGGCCGCCGCCACAACCGTGGCGGGGAAGGCCGCCCGAAGCAGCAATAGCAAGCGCACGGGGAGGCGCCTCGGCAGCAGCAGCCTATGCCGCCCTGGACCTACGGCACCAACTCGTGGACCGGCGGTGTCCATGCATACTCGATGCCGGTCCCATGGCCGCACGCGCACGGCATCCTTGGGCCTCGTCCGGCGGGCCATCAGGCCTATCTCGCCGCGCCCGGCGCCGCCGGCTATGCGGCCCTGCCTGCACCATAGATGGTTGGAGGCTATCCCGCCGCCCCGGCACCACCCTATGGCGGGTCCTACCCGTCGCAGGTTCCGCCGCTGTGGGACCCAGCCCTCCAGTTTGCTCTGCACTCGCCTCCGTCACCCAGTAACTATGGTGGCGGTGGAGACTGGTACATGGACTTGGGCGCCACCGCTCACATGACATCTCATCCCGGTAACCTAGCCTCTTCCACTCCAGTTCATACTCCCACTCACATCTACCCCTATCACCATGTCTAATGTTCTTGTTTCTCCTGACCTAGTCACGCACCTTGTATCTGTTCGTCGCCTTGCTCGTGAGAATCCCATTACTGTTGAATTTGACGATGTTGGTTTTTCTGTGAAGGACGCCCGTACCCGGATGGTTCTCCATCGATGTGATAGCCCTGACGAGCTCTACCCGGTGCACTCCTCCGCCACCACCTCCACCCACCCAGTCGCCCTTGCCGCCAGTGTCGACCTTTGGCATGCTCGTCTCGGACACCCCAACTCCACCGTTTTGCGTCAAATTCTTCAGAGTTTTTCGTTCTCATGTAATAAGGTTGACGGCCCATACTTGTGAGGCTTGTCGTCTTGGCAAGCACGTTCGTCTCCCCTTTAGCGCGTCTACAACTATTTCCGCTTTTCCATTTCAGTTACTGCATAGTGACGTTTGGACATTCCCGGTTGCAAGCAACACGGGCTACCTATAATATTTGGTGATTTTAGATGATTTCTCTCATTATGTGTGGACATTTTCTCTTCGTCGCAAGTCCGACGCCCTTGCCACACTCACCGCCTTTTATTCCTACGTCACCACACAGTTCAGTCATCTTATCCTTGCACTACAAACTGATAACGGAAAAGAGTTTGACAACGTCGCTGTTAGTAATCTCGTAGCCTCCCACGGCACTATCTTCCGCCTCACTTGTCCCTACACGTCCCAACAAAATGGCCGCGCCGAGCGTGTCCTACGCACTCTTAATGACTGTGTCTGAACGTTGCTCTTTCACTCTAACATGCCTCCCCGGTTTTGGCCCCCCCCCCCCCCCCCCCCCCCCCCCCCCCCCCCCCCCCCCCCCCCCCCCCCCCCCCCCCCCCCCCCCCCCCCCCCCCCCCCCCCCCCCCCCCCCCCCCCCCCCCCCCCCCCCCCCCCCCCCCCCCCCCCCCCCCCCCCCCCCCCCCCCCCCCCCCCCCCCCCCCCCCCCCCCCCCCCCCCCCCCCCCCCCCCCCCCCCCCCCCCCCCCCCCCCCCCCCCCCCCCCCCCCCCCCCCCCCCCCCCCCCCCCCCCCCCCCCCCCCCCCCCCCCCCCCCCCCCCCCCCCCCCCCCCCCCCCCCCCCCCCCCCCCCCCCCCCCCCCCCCCCCCCCCCCCCCCCCCCCCCCCCCCCCCCCCCCCCCCCCCCCCCCCCCCCCCCCCCCCCCCCCCCCCCCCCCCCCCCCCCCCCCCCCCCCCCCCCCCCCCCCCCCCCCCCCCCCCCCCCCCCCCCCCCCCCCCCCCCCCCCCCCCCCCCCCCCCCCCCCCCCCCCCCCCCCCCCCCCCCCCCCCCCCCCCCCCCCCCCCCCCCCCCCCCCCCCCCCCCCCCCCCCCCCCCCCCCCCCCCCCCCCCCCCCCCCCCCCCCCCCCCCCCCCCCCCCCCCCCCCCCCCCCCCCCCCCCCCCCCCCCCCCCCCCCCCCCCCCCCCCCCCCCCCCCCCCCCCCCCCCCCCCCCCCCCCCCCCCCCCCCCCCCCCCCCCCCCCCCCCCCCCCCCCCCCCCCCCCCCCCCCCCCCCCCCCCCCCCCCCCCCCCCCCCCCCCCCCCCCCCCCCCCCCCCCCCCCCCCCCCCCCCCCCCCCCCCCCCCCCCCCCCCCCCCCCCCCCCCCCCCCCCCCCCCCCCCCCCCCCCCCCCCCCCCCCCCCCCCCCCCCCCCCCCCCCCCCCCCCCCCCCCCCCCCCCCCCCCCCCCCCCCCCCCCCCCCCCCCCCCCCCCCCCCCCCCCCCCCCCCCCCCCCCCCCCCCCCCCCCCCCCCCCCCCCCCCCCCCCCCCCCCCCCCCCCCCCCCCCCCCCCCCCCCCCCCCCCCCCCCCCCCCCCCCCCCCCCCCCCCCCCCCCCCCCCCCCCCCCCCCCCCCCCCCCCCCCCCCCCCCCCCCCCCCCCCCCCCCCCCCCCCCCCCCCCCCCCCCCCCCCCCCCCCCCCCCCCCCCCCCCCCCCCCCCCCCCCCCCCCCCCCCCCCCCCCCCCCCCCCCCCCCCCCCCCCCCCCCCCCCCCCCCCCCCCCCCCCCCCCCCCCCCCCCCCCCCCCCCCCCCCCCCCCCCCCCCCCCCCCCCCCCCCCCCCCCCCCCCCCCCCCCCCCCCCCCCCCCCCCCCCCCCCCCCCCCCCCCCCCCCCCCCCCCCCCCCCCCCCCCCCCCCCCCCCCCCCCCCCCCCCCCCCCCCCCCCCCCCCCCCCCCCCCCCCCCCCCCCCCCCCCCCCCCCCCCCCCCCCCCCCCCCCCCCCCCCCCCCCCCCCCCCCCCCCCCCCCCCCCCCCCCCCCCCCCCCCCCCCCCCCCCCCCCCCCCCCCCCCCCCCCCCCCCCCCCCCCCCCCCCCCCCCCCCCCCCCCCCCCCCCCCCCCCCCCCCCCCCCCCCCCCCCCCCCCCCCCCCCCCCCCCCCCCCCCCCCCCCCCCCCCCCCCCCCCCCCCCCCCCCCCCCCCCCCCCCCCCCCCCCCCCCCCCCCCCCCCCCCCCCCCCCCCCCCCCCCCCCCCCCCCCCCCCCCCCCCCCCCCCCCCCCCCCCCCCCCCCCCCCCCCCCCCCCCCCCCCCCCCCCCCCCCCCCCCCCCCCCCCCAAAGGAGGCCCAAAGGCAACAGGGGAGAGGACGGGGGGACATTCTGGACTCGGCCCAGTCTTGCGTGTAGCTGCTGTGTACTGTTCATAGCGCTCCTGAGCTACGAGTTCAAGAACACTCATAATACACTCAAAGCAGGAGTAGGGTTTTACGCATCCGTGCGGCCCGAACCTGGGTAAATCGTTCGTGTGCTCGCCGCGCTAGTTGCTAGATCTGGTCTTCGTGCGATCCTCTCCCCCGCCGAACCGTAAAGGGGCCGACTCGCTGGCCCCATAGGTGATCGTGGATTCGTTCCCCGACATCTTTGGCGCGCCAGGTAGGGGGAAGAAGGTTGCGTGAACCTGACCTAGCGATCACGCGCGCTAGCCTTTCATCACCTTCACCGACATGCCGCCCAAGAAGAAAGCCTCTGGGGCGATCGGCCCATCTACGTCTACCCCACCTGCGCTTGAGCAAACGGGTGGTGAGGTAGACGCGGGTGGGAGAGCAAACGTTGACACGGGGCCACCTCAGCCTCTTGTCGAGCAAAGCTACGTGGACGAAGGCGCCCACGGAACTGCTAAGTCCAAGGAGAAAGCTACGCTACCCGCAGGTGGCGCGGCTAACTCCCGCAACGGCGGGGCGCACTCTAAGACGCCCACGCCCGTACGCACGTCGCACCCTTCCCAGGACGCACGTGACAGGCAGCGCCATGGTACTTCGGGAGCCAGACGTTCGCTCGATAGAGATCTTGCGCATCGGTCTCGCGATACGCAGGGTCACCAAGCACGCCAACATGCTGGTGCGAGCGGGGCACGGTTGCCTGGGCGAGATACTGCTCCTTCTAACGTAGTTAGGAGTCAGAGCATATCACGTTCCTCACACCGTTCGCCACCCACCACTGCAGCAGAAGCGTTGGCACGAGCTCAACTGCTTCTAGATTTCCCTCCAGCGGCAGACAGGCTCGAGGATTGGAGGGCTACCATCCAGAGTCTCATCGGTTTTGCTAACGGTGACGCACCCCGGCAGCCGAGCGCTTCGCGGCCGCGGCAAGCCAGCCCGACGCATGCTGGTGGCGACAAAACTGGTGGTGGTGCAACTACCATACACTCTCCACCCCGACTGCAATGATCGCCGACTCATCGGGTCAACGTTGACGACGACTCTACCGCATCATCAGATCCACGAGCTCGCTGTGATCAGCACCAAGTTCTTCGCAAACGAGTAGGAGAAGACGCTCGAACCCGAATCAAGCGACGAAGAGAAGCGCGTCGTCAATCCGACAAGCGCGCCGGGCCCACTGTTGACATGCATGCGCCGGGGGATCCTGGTGACTTGCCATACGCGGCAGGTTGTCCAGCGTTTACCCGTGAGCTGCGGCAAGTCCAGTGGCCCAATAAGAAAAACTTCAAGCCAGACGTACCGGAGAAATATGATGGCAAGACACACCCGTCGGAGTTCCTCAGCATTTACACCATTGCGGTGCAGGCTGCCGGGGGACGGGACGACAAGATTCTTGCCAATTATTTCCCGCTGGTACTCAAACATAACGTCAGATCCTGGCTCATGCATTTGCCGGACAACTCTATTTCTTCGTGGGCGGACCTGTGCCATCAGTTTGTTGGCGCCTTCACTGGCGGCCACCAACCTCATGGCCAGGAGAGTGATCTACACCTTATCCCCCAGAAGGAAGGAGAATCCCTGCGCAAATACATCCAAAGGTTCAGCCGTGTGCAGCACAACATCCCTGACATCCATCCTGCCGCGGTTATTAGTGCGTTTCATCAGAACGTGCGTAACCGCAAGATGCGGGAGGAGTTGGCGATGAACAAGATCAGAGACATCGGCGAGCTATATGCTCTAGCCGACAAGTGTGCACGTGCTGAGGAGGGGAGGAAACTTCCCGGTGAGGATGTTGGTGCGGGAAGAGGTTCAGAGAGCGAAGATGCCGCCCCGACAAAGAAAGGCCGGAGGCGGAGCAATAGAAAGAGGAAGGGCAAAGCTGTGCTTGCCGTCGAGCAGTCCGGCGACAACGGAGGCGCTAAGAAAACCAAAGTTGGGAGCTCCGGCAAGGAGATTGCCGCGTGCGCCAACTGTCAGGCCTTGGCAGCTGCCGACAAGCAGGACGGCTCCGACAAGCAATACTGCAAGATCCACCGTACCAAGGGGCACGATCTCCAGAATTGCCGACGAGTCGAGCAGCTTGTCGAGCAACAGAAAGCTGAGTACAAAAGACGCGACAAGGAGAAGGCCCCAGAAGGTGCAGGAGGGTCTGGCAAGAAGCGCACTGCCCGAGGAGGATGTCACGGCAAGGCCAAGCAACAGCAGAAGGATAGGCCTCCTCGTGGCCGCGACAAGGACGAAGCTGACGATGATGATGACTTAGATGATGGCGCCCCCCCCCCCCCCCCCCCCCCCCCCCCCCCCCCCCCCCCCCCCCCCCCCCCCCCCCCCCCCCCCCCCCCCCCCCCCCCCCCCCCCCCCCCCCCCCCCCCCCCCCCCCCCCCCCCCCCCCCCCCCCCCCCCCCCCCCCCCCCCCCCCCCCCCCCCCCCCCCCCCCCCCCCCCCCCCCCCCCCCCCCCCCCCCCCCCCCCCCCCCCCCCCCCCCCCCCCCCCCCCCCCCCCCCCCCCCCCCCCCCCCCCCCCCCCCCCCCCCCCCCCCCCCCCCCCCCCCCCCCCCCCCCCCCCCCCCCCCCCCCCCCCCCCCCCCCCCCCCCCCCCCCCCCCCCCCCCCCCCCCCCCCCCCCCCCCCCCCCCCCCCCCCCCCCCCCCCCCCCCCCCCCCCCCCCCCCCCCCCCCCCCCCCCCCCCCCCCCCCCCCCCCCCCCCCCCCCCCCCCCCCCCCCCCCCCCCCCCCCCCCCCCCCCCCCCCCCCCCCCCCCCCCCCCCCCCCCCCCCCCCCCCCCCCCCCCCCCCCCCCCCCCCCCCCCCCCCCCCCCCCCCCCCCCCCCCCCCCCCCCCCCCCCCCCCCCCCCCCCCCCCCCCCCCCCCCCCCCCCCCCCCCCCCCCCCCCCCCCCCCCCCCCCCCCCCCCCCCCCCCCCCCCCCCCCCCCCCCCCCCCCCCCCCCCCCCCCCCCCCCCCCCCCCCCCCCCCCCCCCCCCCCCCCCCCCCCCCCCCCCCCCCCCCCCCCCCCCCCCCCCCCCCCCCCCCCCCCCCCCCCCCCCCCCCCCCCCCCCCCCCCCCCCCCCCCCCCCCCCCCCCCCCCCCCCCCCCCCCCCCCCCCCCCCCCCCCCCCCCCCCCCCCCCCCCCCCCCCCCCCCCCCCCCCCCCCCCCCCCCCCCCCCCCCCCCCCCCCCCCCCCCCCCCCCCCCCCCCCCCCCCCCCCCCCCCCCCCCCCCCCCCCCCCCCCCCCCCCCCCCCCCCCCCCCCCCCCCCCCCCCCCCCCCCCCCCCCCCCCCCCCCCCCCCCCCCCCCCCCCCCCCCCCCCCCCCCCCCCCCCCCCCCCCCCCCCCCCCCCCCCCCCCCCCCCCCCCCCCCCCCCCCCCCCCCCCCCCCCCCCCCCCCCCCCCCCCCCCCCCCCCCCCCCCCCCCCCCCCCCCCCCCCCCCCCCCCCCCCCCCCCCCCCCCCCCCCCCCCCCCCCCCCCCCCCCCCCCCCCCCCCCCCCCCCCCCCCCCCCCCCCCCCCCCCCCCCCCCCCCCCCCCCCCCCCCCCCCCCCCCCCCCCCCCCCCCCCCCCCCCCCCCCCCCCCCCCCCCCCCCCCCCCCCCCCCCCCCCCCCCCCCCCCCCCCCCCCCCCCCCCCCCCCCCCCCCCCCCCCCCCCCCCCCCCCCCCCCCCCCCCCCCCCCCCCCCCCCCCCCCCCCCCCCCCCCCCCCCCCCCCCCCCCCCCCCCCCCCCCCCCCCCCCCCCCCCCCCCCCCCCCCCCCCCCCCCCCCCCCCCCCCCCCCCCCCCCCCCCCCCCCCCCCCCCCCCCCCCCCCCCCCCCCCCCCCCCCCCCCCGGAAGCCTATACGGATGATATAGTGGTCAAGAGCAAGGACAGGGCGACTCTGATGCGAGATTTGGAAGAAACTTTTGCAAATCTGCGCAAGATCAACCTGAAGCTCAACCCCGAGAAATGTGTGTTTGGAGTTCCCTCCGGCAAGCTTCTCGGGTTCTTTGTATCTCAGCGTGGTATTGAAGCAAATCCCGACAAGATCAAAGCTATTGAGCAAATTGAAGCACCGAAGCGCGTCAAGGACGTACGTTGACTTGCCGGCTGTATAGCTGCTCTCAGTAGGTTTATCTCCAAGTCTGCTGAGCGCGCCCTGCCATTTTTCAAAATATTGAAAAAGGCAGGTCCAATGAAATGGACTCCGGAGGCGGAGGCGGCGCTACAGGACTTGAAGAGATACCTATCCTCTCCCCCAATACTTGTCGCGCCTAAGCCGCAAGAGAAGTTGTTGCTATACCTAGCAGCAACCAATCAGGTGGTTAGTGCTGCGTTAGTAGTGGAGAGAGAGGTAGATAATGAGGCAGTAGCCGCAGTAAACACGTCCAACGAAAAGCTGGAGGCTTCCCCGGCAAGTTCTGGTGCCGACAAGGATATATCTGCGCA